>JAULBM010048866.1:0-10586 GCA_032357055.1 Geukensia granosissima | reverse complement strand
TCACACTCCTTTAGAATTTTTAATTGGTGTCTGACAGTTGCACAACTGGTTGAGACTAAATCCGCCTTCTTCAGCCTTGCTGAGACAGGCATGACACTGGTCCAGACTTATTCAGACTTTTCAGAATGGTTGAGTATAGGTCGAGAACGTTTAAGTAAAGGTCAAGAATTATAATGTTTTTTTTCAAATTGTTATTAATGGTCGCAGTAAATGTAATGTTACAAAAAATCCCTTTCGCGATTAAACCTGGCGAGACTGAATTAAATTTACACTAAACTAAAGGCAACACCTTAAAGAGAAATTGTGCAGTACACAACACAGCAAATATGTGGATAGTTTCTTTCTGACATATAGTCCATATTCTTTCTTTTAAATACTATAACTTTTCTATGCATTTTAGTTAGGAAAGGTATTTTTTAACATGAATCCGATGAGCACAATCGAAATATGCAGTTGAAAATCAAGAAACCTCTTCCCAAAGATGCTCGAAGATATCAGAACTGCTATAGCTGTTAACATTCTTATTATATTTCATTTTAACATTTTCTAATGGTTAATACTATTTCAGAACATATGGTATTTTTTATATAAACTACATGTATTTGAATATATGCGATTACATTTTCCAAGGATAGCGCTAGAATTGTCATAAAATATGAAGGTAAAAATAGTTTAGCATCGGTTTTCTTTGCTCTTATAATCCAAGTTAATAGCCAAGAACCAGTTTATGACTGCATGACAAAAAATGTCGTAATATATTTTAAAATAAAGTGGTAACAAAATTTTAATACACTCACGACGTTCATATCATCATGTAAAATAATTCATTAGAACGTCATAAATTTATTTGTTTAATAGTTGAGAGGCAAATAAATCGAATTTTTACGATAATTATTATGAGTTAGGGATACAATTATTTACTATTTTGGCAATCAATACAATTTAAAAAGAAGACATGTTTGAAAGGTTGATCAATTTAACTTGACAGCATTGCCCAACCTGTCATGTTTACTCTTCAATGCCATTCATATTTTTTTATAAAATTTTGCAAATGTTGATAATAGTGAAAAACAATACGCTACGACTCAAACAAGACATACTACTCCTTGAAACACATCTCCTGTATAACGAAATTCCCAATATACATACAACATATGAGGAAACATAACCTAGTGACGGCAAGTGTGACGTCACTTTATACATCAATCGCAAGTAAAATTCAGAAATTTTCAATCGTTTTATTATCTATTTTGTCTACAGTCTGTTTAATTACAGAATGTGTTTATACACCACTGTAATCTAGTAAACTAACGGCAACAGTTTAAAGAGAAATTATGCAGTGTATTATTTAGAAAAGATGAGGATTGTGTATTTCTGGCATGTATTCCATATTCCTTATGTTTATAATTCTCCCTGTAGTTTCATAAGTGTTGTCTATAAACTTTTAATTGGAATTGATATTGAATTCTTTGTTATTGTCTTCTTTTGCTTTTCATTCTCCCTGCTGTTGTTTTTATGAATATAATGAGAGTGCATGCGGTTATATGTTGAATCCGAAGTTCGTTATATTTTTCTTTAAAAGAATTAAAAAACCACTTGTTCAAGCAGCCACGCTTCATATCCGCACGCTACTCTGGTGTTTAATAGTATAATGTTAATGCAAATATTAAGAGATAACTTGTAATTTTCATAAATGAGGGGTGTGCAAACCTCTGGGAATGACAATTACACTTTTTTTCATGCAGACTAAGATATATACATGTAGTTAAGGGGCGGGATTCGAACAGTTTTTCAGATAATTTCTAATTTTCCTAAAGCGATGGGGTTGACCCCGCGAGGATGCTCATGAACATTACCGTATCATGCTGACTTAGAATATATGTGATTTAGTGGTGACGATCTGAATGGTTTTTGAAATAATTTGTTATCTTCGGAGGGTGGGGCTGACCTGTGACGATTCATTAAACTTAACTTTTCATGGTGACTTAGAATATATATGGTTTAGGGGTGGAGATCTAAACAGTGTTTTAGGTAGTTTGTGATTTTCATAATTAGGACGGCTGCGCCAGTCCCGTGGTGACCATAAAACTCCGCTCTAGAAAATAGTTAATAATATATATATTCTATGGTTGGGATCTTAACTTGTATTGACATGTTTACAATAATTTAATATTGTACCCTTTGGCTACTTTATATCCTGACCCCTGCTGGCAATATCATAATTCCGAAACATTTGGTACAGTCTACATCTACAAGTACAGTTACTGAGCCAAGTTTCAGTTCCGTAAGCCATAAAACCTCAGTGGAGTTGCGTGACAAATGATTTATGTACCGTATGCCTACCCGTGTATCTCCAACCCTGGGAGCATTATCAAAGTTCTGAAACATTTTGTACAGTCTACATCTCAAGTCCAATTATTGAACTAAGTTTCAGTTCCGTATACCAGATAACATAGCAGGAGTCGCAAGACATAGAAAAATGTATTCTAAGGCCAAATCTAAATCCCAGCCCCTGGGGGGTTAACAATATTTGGCAAAGTCCCCGAACAGTGTGCAATTAATGTTCCAAATGTCATCTTCCTACGTCTGACGGTTCTTGGGGTTATTCTTGACAATAACGGCAACGTACGTACGTACGACGAACAACAAAACATGATCAGCCCGGGGATAATAATTGAGTTTGTTTATGTTTGTTTATATTTTAAGACTTCAAAAAGACATCGTCTTTCTGCCAAACAGGGTGACAGAAAAGGTCGAAGGAATATTTTATGAAAGATGATATATTTGGTAAAATCATTACTACAATTTGGAATTTTTTAACCTTACTGCATTGGGACATGTTCGACCTGAGAATAAAGCTTTAATATCACTGACAACTTAACACTGAATAACATTGATAATGAACACAAAAGTAGCTACGACAAACATTCAATTTTGAGGAAGTTCATATTAAAATATTTAAAGGTTACTATGAAATTATGAAACCAAAAGTTTGCGAATATCGTTTTCAATTCTTATCTGCTTGATTTTATGCGAAGAAGACGTTATTTTCACGTGTTCAAATGAAGCAAAAATTCGCAAGTGTATCGGAAATAAATAAAAAACGAGGCCATGATAACAAAATTCTAGACACATAGAAACATTCAACATAACATGTTTTCGTACATCAATTAGCGCATACCCAAGGCTAAGAATACACAAGCAGTGAGCACGGGAATGTAGCTACGGAGTCCAGACAGTACAACAAACTTCATCGAGTTTCTATTTGACAACACGTTTAGGCAAAGTATATTACTCTACAGCGTTGAATGCCTTTTTCAAAATTTAAAGGCGATATCATTTTTTAATATCAATGATTTTTTAGCACAAGATGTATCTTAGTGAGTCTTAACAGAAACTCTTTTCCTTTTATATTGTTTTCAATGGAATATGAACTTGAAGCGATAGAAAAGTCTCTATTGGACTAACAATGTAAAGTGTGACAACTGTCTCGGCTGAGATTTACAAAAGACCATGTACAATGTCAATAGACACAGTTTTGGCAGCAATTGTCCTTAGGTGGTCGTATTGCAGAATTGTGTCCGATAACACAGACCTTAAGACCAAATCGCCACCAGGCTAAAAATAGAAAAAAGTGATGAAATTTGAAAAAAACTTTTCCCCTGAAAGTATTGAGCCAATCTTAGCCAAACTTGAATGGTCCTTGGGTGGTCCTTTACTGGAATTGTGTCCAATGACCCCGATCCCCAACAAAATGGTCGCCAGCCGAAGAATAGAAAAGAAGGAATGAGTTTCAAAAATCTTTTCTTAGGAAACTACTATGCTGATCTTATTTTAACTTTGCTGAAATGATCCTTGAAAGGTATCCTTCCTAAATTGTGTCTGACCACACTGCCCGCCCTCCACGATGCTTTTACTAATAATACAAAAATGGATAGGTATTTTTAAAAATCTCCTTTTCTGGAACTATTGAGCCAATTGCAAACACATTGTGATGGAATGTTCCTTAGATCGTTCTCTAACAAAATTGTGTCCGGTATCCCCCAACCAAGCAAGATGACCTTCACAACCGAACTTAGTTTTACATAGAGCCCTATGGGAAATTTATATGAAAATCTTCTCTTCTGAACTACCAAGCCAATTGAAATCAAGTTTTGGTGTAATGGTCCTTAGATGGTACTCTACCAAAATTATGTCCGGCATCCCTGTTCCAACCAAAATGGCTGCCACAGCCGATCTGAGTTAAATATAGTACCTTATTGGAAATTCACTTGAAAATCTACTCGTCTGAAACTACTGTGCCTCTAGCAAACAATCTTGAATGGTCCTCAGATGGTCCTCTACCAAAATTGTGTTCGATATTCATCCCCCTCATCAACAAATATGGATGCCTCAGTTGAACTTCATAAAGAACTCTATTATATTTTTATTTAAAAATCTTTTGTCTATAACAGCTTGGTCTATTGGAACCAAAGTTTAATCAATTCAATATCAACTTTGTCTTGGTACCTGCAAATCAGGTGAGCGATTACATGCTCCCGGGATGCTCTGGTTATTATAGCGGTCAACTAGTCTGATACACTCAGATTAAAATGAAGGTCGTCAAAAATTAAATCAAATGATAATTCAGCATGTTCAATAGAAATGTAAGTAATGTTCAATTTAATTTACTTAAGAAGGAACAATTTTGATCGGACAGAAAACATCAATATGTACTCCAAATAATCGCTAATAAAAGTAAACTAAAAAATCTAAAAGATAGCTAGACAACTCCTAGTGAGTTATGTGATCTGGAATTAAAACATTACATTTGATCACAACTTACCGACATTTATAGAATATGTATTTACGCTTAATTGTTATCGGTTGCAACAATAAACAGAACTGTGTAATACGGTTTCAATTGTTTCGAGAATGAAGTCACGAATTTTGTCTCCCATTTCATTTTTCCCTTTATCCCACCCCTCTGTCGTCTACCTACTCAAAAATGGTAATGTCAGTCAACCTGCACAAAACAATTTTTAAAACTTAACTGTACTTCCTGGTAAAGTGAATAAAAGTAGAAGGAATCAATATTGTAATTTATCAAAAAACGATATGGCGAAAAATGGATGGAGCTTACCGTTAATGACTTTTCTAAGTTGTATTATCAGTTGGTATGTTGGAACATCAGGTAAGCGGTTTATTATAGTTTGATAAGAATACGTACAAGATATTAATTGTTCAGTCAAAGCACAGAAAATGAAAACGCTATATCAGTAAAAATAATATTATAATGATAATGTTAATGCAAATTATTATGAATGACAGAAATATATGTTATACATGTATTACAAAAAATCCCTTTTGCGATTTAAAAAATCTAAATATTTGCAAAACCTGGCGAGACTGAATTAAAGTTACACTTAACTAAAAACAACATCTTAACGAGAAATTGTGAGATACACAACCCAGAAAAGATGCTAATAGTTTCTTTCTAGCATATATTCCATATTCTTTCCTCTGAAGAAATTTATAAAGGTTTTTTTCTCATGAATCCGGTGTATAAAATAATGAGATCAATGGAAATATGCAGTTAATAATCCTGTAACCTCTTCCCGAAATCGAAGAAATCCGAACTGTTTTAGCTGTTATCATTTTTAATATATTTTATTTAAAATTTTTTTATCGGTTAATACTTATTCAGAACATATGTTATTTTGCTTGATTTAAACTACTGGTATTTGAATAGATGCGGTTAAATTCCCCAAGGGTAGAATTGTCATAAAATATGAAGGTAAATAATAGTTGAGGATAGGTTTTTTTGTCTCCTTGTTTATAGTCAAAGAAAACCAGTTAATCACTGCTTTACGAAGACTGAGAAAAATTGTTGTACAAAAATTTATAAGATAATTTATAAGATAATCAACAAAGTGGTAATAAAATTCTAATAAACTTTTAACGTTTATATTATCATTTATAAATAGCTTGAACGTCATACATGTTTTAGTTTAATAGTTGAGAGGTACATATATCGAATTTTCAAGGACAATTAGTATGAGCTAGGAATACAATGTTTACTATTTTGGCAATCAATACAATTAGAAATAGAAGACATGTTTAAAATGTTGATCAAATTAACTTTACAGCATTGCCGAATCTGAAATGTTAACTCTTTAATGCCATTCATATTTTTATTAAATGTTGCAAGTGTTGATAATGGTGAAATTCAAAATGAAAAATTACGCTACGACTCAAACAAGACATGCTACTCTGTGAAACATGTCTCCTGTATAACGAAATTCACAATATATATATATACAACATTTTTGTAAACATATCTTTTACCACTTCGTCGAAGCTAGCGTCATGCTTTACAGTCCAGTGACGACAAGTGTGAAGTCTCTTTGTACTTCAAAAGCAACGTAAGAAGTGACTCCTTTAATTTTTAGTCAGGTGTTGCTACTTGAATAATCGGAAGATATTTTAATAATACGTTTGCAGCTTATTTCATATATCATATAATTATGACTTCTTGAGGAAAACGTCATTGATACGTGAATTAAATTACATTTTATCCTGCAAAAATATTTTCGAATCCTTAAATTCGTTGTCTATCAAGACATTAACCCAGTTATTATCGATTATTGAATGACGGACGACGATATTTTAAACGCCATTTTGACAGTGAACAAAAGCCCAAGATCTAAGTATATACAAACGACGCAATCAGGTAATTGACAAAAAAAAACTGTTATACGGTAAGGATGATCCCCGCGCTCCTGCAAGTACCTCCCTGTTTTCCAATATTTTGTCCTCATCGTACCTGATAAAGGTTAAACCACAAAACACTTCGTAACCAGGGAAATTTAAACATTTTCAATCGTTTTATTATCTATTTTGTCAAAAGTTTGATTATAGAAAAAAATGTTAGGCACTATTTCAAGAAATTGTTTCATACCCTCCGGAAATCAAGTAAATTAACGGCAACAGTTTTACGAGAAATTATTCAGTGTACCATTTAGAAAAGATACGGATTGTGTATTTCTGGCATATATTCTATATTCCTTATTTAAATAATACCACTTGTTTTTCTCATGTGTTGTCTATAATCTTATTTGTTGAAATTAATTTTGAGTTCACCCTGTTATAGTCTTTTTTAGTTGCTTTTCATTGTCGCTGCTCTTGTTTTTATTATATTATGGGCATTACTATGTTCAATCCGAAGTTTATTAGATTTTTCTTTAAAAAAGAAACCATAATTGAGTTTGTTTATGCAAATCATTCCTCTTTTTAAGAATAAAACAGAAATTGTCTTTTTTCCAATCAGGGAGACAAAAAAGGGCAAAGAAATATCTTATTTAAGATAATATATTTGTTAAAATCATTACTAAAATTGGGAATTATTTAATCTGATAGCATTGAGACAGGAACCCATGTTGGGCCTTAGAAAAAAGCTGTAAAGTCATTGACAATTCAGCAAAACACTAAACAACATTGACAAATAACAGAAAAGTAGCTACAAAAATCATACGTTTTTCAGGAAATTAAGTTTAGAATACTAGAGGCTTCCGAATATCATTTTTATTCTTGTATGTTCAAATGAAACCAAAACTCACTAGTAGATTGGAAAAAATTATAACAAAAATTCTTGACACATAGAAACATTCATTAGAACATCTTTTCGTGCTTCAAGTAGCGTAAACCCAAGGATAAGAAAGCACTAGCAGTGAAAACGGGAAATGTAGCTACGCAGTCCAAATAGTACATCAAACTCCAATGTGATTCTTTTTGACAACATATGTCAATTATATTAATGCACTGCATGGAATGCCTTTTTTCAAAATTGAAAGGCGCTATGATTTTCTTATAATCTAAATGCAGTGTTTGCAAAAAATATATCTTAGTGAGTGTTAACAGAAACTCCTTTTGTTTAATTTTGTTTTCAATGGAATATGAACCTGAAGCAAAAGAGAAGTCTCTATGGGATTAACCATGTAAAAGGTAGATAACTCTCTTGGCAGGGATTTACAAAAGGCCCTGTAGAATGCCTATAGTGACACATATTACTTAACATGAAGTTGCAAAATTTCTTTCACATCATATTGCAACAATTTAAAGATGTAAATATATGATATCATAAAAGAAATTAGAAGGTACCAAAGAGACAGACAGAAATTGTTAATTCAGAAGACAGACAAGACCATATCCAACAAGATGAAACGAAAGAGAAGCATAAAACCCACAAAATTCGATGTTAGTCACAACCGGTATAGAAACGGATTTGTTGTCACGAGAGTGAGTACCTATTCAATGTCCTTTGTGAAATGGATATTTCATATCGTACCGATCAACCAAATTATGGCGGCGACCGAACAATTTTCGGAGTGATGAATTTAATTTTTCCCCGAGAAACCCGTCTCAGTAGCTTTTTTGTCAGCTGTAACCTTCTGTCTATAAAATCCTGATACGAAGCACATGCCTTGGATTAGCGTATTAACTGAACAATTTATAATCAGTATGCAGGTGCGGCTGGAATGTTGCTAGATATGAACGGAAAGTTTAATTGTCAATTTGTAGATGTAATTCTCGGCATGAAGCAGACCTTTTTGAAGTCAGCTTCATACTAGTAAGAAGGCGTGCACAGAAATTCCGACAGTCTGTTGAATCACACGTCTGCCAAACATTACAAAAAGTTTTTAATCAAGAAATCTAACATTCCGCAAATATCATCTTCAAAGAACTTTTTGTTTGCATCCGAGTGGTGAATAACAAAATATAGTTTATCCCTCCCAAGAACCAAATATTTGTATCTGCGTTTGCCATTTTTTTAAAAACAAAAACAGAGGTGAACTGCAACTCTTAAGTTTTCTTTGAGTTTTGAATGTGGAAAAGTTGTATACAGATTAGACAAACAAAAAAACATTTCACTTCAAAATATAGTTTTTTAGAAGACTTAAACATTACAATTTGAATTTAAAATTCTACACTTAATTTAAAAAGTTTTTAAGTACACAAATGAATCTGGTAAGGAGAGAATTTTATTTTTTAGTTTTATTGGACGACTCTCTATGTTCTACTAAATTAAAATAAAGGTTTGAAATTTCCAATAAGCAAGTATACGAAGTAACCTTTAAAGACAGTAATTGTTGTTTCCCTATTTTTCAGACGTAAATCATATAATACATATTGGGATATTTAACTACATTATTTTGATATCTGGAAACTTGATTTCCATTTCTGTAATAAGTCAAAGCGACGTATGATGTAACAAAGTACAGACGACAAAAACCAAATTCAGAAGTTGTCCTAGATCGTCATCTGTCGTTCATTTTATTTATTAAAATTACCCCGTAATCCTTGTAATTTCTTTAATTATTTCAACTTAATTTAATAAATCCCGAATAGTTTTGAACAAAGTTTTGCTGTAGGTTCAGTTCCGATATCGATTCTATCTTTTTCCTCTATATCTTCCTCCACTAATTGAAGTACACCAAATTTCTCTAATGAAAATTTCATGAAATAACCCAGAATTACACAGTACTGATTATTTAAAAAATATAGACGCTCTTGCAAACGAAAACAGCCAGGGTTGCAAACGAAGCGAAAAAAATAATGATTCAAAGTTGTTTTTCCGAATAATAATCAAATGGATGTTCCCTACCAGCTGGAAGTTAGTTAAATTATACCGGAATCAGATAAACCCTTTAGACTCTTCTATCTGTATTTTTCATTAAAAATAACTTCACCAATCCAAAATGACAATTTAGAAATGCAGTTTTCTAGTCTCATTGGAAATGTCTCTGATAAAAAATATTTTAATTGTGAGAAACACATGTTGACCACCTCAGAAAAACGTCATTCAACTCACATTCCGTCTACTTTCAGAAATTAAATGGAATTTTCAAATAAAAAAATAATGGATACTTTGAAAAGGGTTTTTGCTGAAATATAGGATTTACACATTTTATTGTGTTGTCAGTGATTCAAGCTGGTTATAATACTTATTGCAATTCCCAATAATATCTTTTATACGGAAAAGTTTTATATCAACGTTTATTCTAATTTACAATTATAGCCTCAGACATGGATGTTTAGACCTAAGAAATATATATTGACCGAAGACGTAGACCTTTCATAGTCCGATATTAATAGGCAAACATTGGTTTATAAATATTTGATAATTTTGTTACTAAAGCATTATGAATATTCTTATTATATTAATTTCAAACGACATGTAAAAGTTCATTTAATATAATTGTATATTCATGTAAAAGTGTGAAAAATAGTTTTGAAATTTCTAAAGATATTATGTATAGAAATAATTAAAACATTATTTAAAACCAGTGGAAAAGAGCCTGGTTAACTGATGTGAATAATTAAAAGCAATTACTTGACGTCAGAATACCAATGACGTCATGTAGAAATTTGAATGAAAAAATAAATCTAATTGGTCAATGTCAAATGAGTTACCCAATCAAAATCGTTTTTGCAAAGATTTGTATTTACATACCTATTAATAGAAACTCTAAGTCAATCCGTGATTCATCATTCTATTTTTCTAATCACTGAACAATACTTGTTTTACAGGTTATCATGTGATCATG
>JAULBM010048855.1:0-10586 GCA_032357055.1 Geukensia granosissima | reverse complement strand
GTTAGCAACTCCTGCTCCACTAGTGGCACCCGTCGTGTTACTCAGTAGTCAAAGCCGGGGTATAGTCACAATCGATGCTGGCCACAACCGGCGATCAGACGTCGCATTGTCAAAAATCAGAAGTAGCGATGTACAAATCGGAACAAAAATCAGTAGTAGCCTCTGAACGATGAAGTCTTCCTTTGTGGGAATATTTCCAAATCTTTCAGTAAACAAAAAATAATAAAAGTAATGTTTAATAGGATTTGACGACCGTTTTCTGCTTGTTTATCTCCTTTGTATCATGCAGCGACAACCATGCTTTTAAACATGGAAATTTGTAATAAAGGCAATAAATAAAGACGCACTTAAGTTTGCCGTGAACGCATGTAACTAAATGGAATAAAACAAATGCACTTTTTACTTTCATACTTTAATATTTGCCAAGAATATAAAAAAATTATTGTCAGTTTGATAGATACAGAAGACCAACATATAACGCACAACACTACACTGAAAACTACATCTAGAGTAGCACCGACCCTGCAAAGACTAGGGTGGGTTTAGATGCCCCGGAAGGTTCAGCAACCCCTGCTCCACTAGTGGCACCCGTCATGTTACTCAGTAGATAATCAGTTGTATAAGCTCAATTGGTGTTAGTCACAACCGGTATAGGAACGAATTTGTTGTCACGACGGTGGGAAGATATCCATTGTCATTTGCGAAATGGATATTTCATATCGGTCAACCAAATCATGATTTCAACCGTAAAATTTCTGGGGTGATGACTTTAATCTTTTCTTGAGAAAGCCTTGGTTTAGTAGCTTTCTTGTAAGCAGGAACCCTCAATTAATGAAATCCTGATAGGAAACACAGGTCCTGTAGTAGCGTATCAATTAAAAAATATACAATCCGTATACAGGTGCGGCTCGAGCGGCCCGGCATGAACGGAGAGTTTACAATGGGAAAATCAAAGTCATCTCTCTTGTCGTAAAGTTTTGATTTAACCCTTCTTTATGGTCAGTCTCTAAGTTTAAGTAAATGTATGAAGCAGACCTTTCTGCTTTTATAGTATCCTTGATGTTCAGTGGATAGTTGCGGTCAACATAGTCAACAAATTTAGAATTATTCAGTGAAGGAACATCATCTATAGCGGACATTAAAACCCAAAGATTGAGCCAACGTTTTTCTCTTTTCTCAGAAGAAGGCTCTGTTTGAAGTCAGCCTCATACGAATGAAGGAATAAATCGGCTAGAAGTGATGCACAGTAAGTCTCCCTTGAAATGCCGACAGTGACGACATCATATTTTTCATGTAATTCAGAGTGTTGTCCGGCAACATTCGGATCCAATTTAGCGTTTGTATTCATAGATCGTTCCAACGCACAGCCTTCACCTATTCGGAAAGGATATCTAGTTCCTCTCCTTAGCGTTTCGCCGATTGCCTGGAATAATCCTCGACAAAATCCATAAGAATCTTAAAATTGATTTTCAAGTTTATTTATTGAGGCTAACAGAATTTTGGTCCTTTGGCAAAAACAATTCGTAGAGAAATGTTTTCTACAATGTTGAGGTCACCAGTAATCACGTGACCAGCAAGTGTATATTTAAATTGGGGAACTTGCACAAGTGCAGTCAGGGGGTTAAGACTTGTAGTCGTCGCTGCTATGATTCTTGAACACGTGTTTGTAGTTCAAAATCGTGGTTTCAATATGTGTGGTATAAGACTAAGTGTAAGAAATGATTTCTACAGACTGATCTTTAAAATGTTGTCAAATTTTAGATTTCACTGATTTTTAATGGAGGATATTGCTTAGATTGAATGTGTCAAGAACTTTGTTAGCGAACAAAATTTTAAGAACGATCGTTTTTCTGGTTTGTCTTTTTTAAAACTAACTGGATTGAAAATCCTGTGCTTGGCAATATTAATGACGATTGATGAAAATCTGTACCTACTTGAATTTTAATTTCTAACAGGTGTCTTAAACATGATGTTTTTTAAACATTCTATATAGATGAGCGTAAAACCACTTTGTCTCCTCTCAGAAATCCTTCGTGTGTCTGCTTTATATGGATAGAGAAATAAATTAAGAATTGGGCACAGTTGGTACCTAATAAAATGCCGATAAGTTATTTAAACTACTTTAACCAAATATTTAACAAAATGTTTTTATCTAACGTGTTCTCTTCAGAATTTTTCTTGATATAATCAGAGTGGTACATTAAGAATTTATGTTAAGTTTTTCTTAAACCACAATTTGTACCTGCGTTTGGAATCTGTTTTGTTTTACACAAAACGAAGGTGAACCAAAGCTTTTAATTTGTCTTTTAGTTACAAACGAGGAAAAGTGATGTAAAGGTTGGAACATTCAAATGTTTTAATAAAAATCTTACTAGCCAATTGCAAAAAAAGTCCTCCAGAAGACAGATGTGAATTATTTCATAAATTTTGAAGAAAAGCTTCAGTTGGTCACAGTTACATTTGTCGCGAGCTAAGTTTTTCCACACTTTATGCACCTCTTCCGCACAACTTTATCGAAAAAGATTTATCGAATAGAGTTTTTGTTACAGAAAAGGGGGGATATGGAGTAAATATTCATGACAAAAAAATCTCATTTGTAAAAGAAAATTCCAAGGAAAGGAACAACGCTTTGATTGCTGTTCTTCATCTCAAAGTTACAGCGAGGCCTTCAACACGGAGTGAAAACTCGCACCTCACTGTAAGTTCAATACGGCCCATAGCACCGGTTTGAGAGGAATTCTTTGCTAGATGTAGACGACACTATATCTGTGCATTGAAGAACACAAATGCGGGGTAACTTCGACAAATGACAGATATACACGGGCAAAGAAATCTAACAAAATCTTTGTAAATTTGGTTTTGAAAATTTATTTGTTGTATAAAAATCAACCTCTTTGTAGTACGAATATGCCGAATAAATATATCACGAAAAAATGAGATTATCAAAGGTATTGCCAAGTGACATTTTTTGTGTCTTAGCCGCATCTGATGGCGTGAACAGTAATTAACTGTATCGTTTGCAAGAATAAGATCCAAAGTAACAAATTTAAAGAACGTAACCTAGTTTTAATAAAAACCTGCTTAACAAGGTTACAGATTCAACAGCTGTTTGGGTACCTTAAAAAATTCTAACTTGTCGATAAATTTGATGTTTCCCATGACGTTAACTTTAGGCTATATTCTCACCTTGTTTTAGTGGTGTGACATAAAGAAAAACAGATGTGAAATGAAATTTCCAAACTCGGAAACTTGTAACAGATATCAACAGTAAGGATTACACAGAAATACTATATGGTGTTTTTCTGCTTGCGATTTTACGAAATTACATACTTTCTTGCCTGATATAAATACTTATATTCTGCCAATTTCAACTTAACTCTATGACGAGTTGTGAGTCTAGGTATAAAATTTTTCAAATGTCGCCATTTTATTCAACATTGATAAACAGGTAGTTTGGTAGACCAGAGGTCCGAGAGGGTATTCTTAAGTCTAGTAATCAGACTTGCTTGGACTGAAATATACTACATAGTATTTTAAAGACATTTCAGGAATAATTTAAATTCTAAACCCATGAAATAACGGAGAAGACATCTTTCTTTGTATAACACATGATAGATGACCTCCCTGCATGATTTGGCTGCATATTCCCGTTTGTTTTGATACGGGTTCACCATTTTTATTGTTCGGATTTCGGCTTTCCTATGGTTTGGGTCTAATGATACTGAAGAAAAATACTCCTTGAAGTGTTAATTTAGCATATCGAAATTAAACATATTTATTCAACATGGTTAAACTTGTATGATTTCTAGAAGGCATAAGATCACTGAATATAAAAATTCAAATACCCTATATTTCACAAGCAAGTACAAATCAGGAATTATCTGCAGGGACAAGAAATTTGGTTCACCTTAGAAATTAAACAGTTTCAGAGGCATACAACTTTACGCCCCCGAACATAAATGTATTTCCTTAGATTTAGCCCCGATACGTCGAATGAAAGAAATAAGTTTAATTATAAATTAGCCGCTCTCAGAATCATGTACGCACGATGCCCGTTTTTCATTCTTTAAATATCGTTATCAATAACGTCACTGAATTATTGGTTTATATGTACATTTTAATAAATATCTTTATCTATAGGGCTTGTGATTCTGTAATATTCTATATTAAACATGTATTTCTAAGATTCTACTTTTTACTTGTGTAATTATTACAAACAGTAAAAAATTACTTCTATACATTTGTATGATTTTTACTAAAATTCACCCATATTTATTGAACATTGATAAAATGTTCTTTCATGTCACCCCAAAATTTTAAGATGCCACACGAAATTCCGATATTTGTGCAATAACAAGCTTCCTAAAATTTCAACTTATATATTGAGAATCATAAAGAAAGTAGAACAGATATCAAGATTATTTTCAACCCATTTATACGTTTAATGAAACTGTTTTATTAACTCCTAGCCAGTTTTGTTTAACAGTACCAAATTTGTATTTTCAATTTAACTTCTAATAAAGGTATGTGGCAAAAGATCACAAAAGCTCTTAAACATTAAACACATAAACAAAATAAGAGTCTGATAACGTCGAGCAAAACATACCATTTTATAATAATAATTATAAAATTGTTAGCAAAAAGTGTACACACGTATTAACTGACTATCATATCAACGGCGAAGGATGAAAAATAATTCATTACAGAAAATAATAAATTTTATCAACACACATATACAAACAATAGATATTATAGATAATATCATATCATCATAACAACCAATCATGCAATATGTAAAAGCTTTGGCATATGACCACAATAGGACAACGCGTGCTCAACGATCAACTGGAGAGTTTCAATGCGGGATCCGTTCCCAATATCCCGAATTTCGGAAGAGAAATTATCATTTTGCGTTTTCCAATTGTAAATTGAAATAACGATAAAAAAAATAAACTAATATGTTTGTTTATAGAATCTTTGTTTACATCCTAAAAAGTGAAGGGTGTTTTTCAAATGGAAAAGGGATTTCAGCTTTCACAAGGATATTTTCCCGTTTTATATTTCAAATTTTATCACGTTCTTTACATTTTAAGCTAATTGCAAAAACTTTTCAATTCAAACATTAATACCATAATATAATAAATGAATGAACACTGTTTAAAGATTTCTTCTAAAGAATGATCAAAATATTGAAAAACACAATAATTATACAACCAAAGTTAACTTAAATGCAGAAATTCGTAAAAAAGGGCAAATACTGACTTTCTAAAATAACTTACCATTGATTTTAATATATCCCTAGTTGGCCTCACTGCAATAATTGTACTAACACTGTTATTTCACGTTTTAGAGTCAGCTTAGGAGGACACTTAATTTAATCACAAAATGTCGATAAATTACCGATTTTCAGTTTTTTAAATTGTCCAAAAAGAGGCCAATAATGACGTCAAAATATCCTAATTAAGCCAATGAAACTATTTTTTACCAACTTTTATCTCTATAACTATAAAAGATAGAAAAAAAATAAGTTAAAATACCTTCCGAAAATATGGCCAAAAGGGTCCTTATTTATAAGCCCTGATCATGACATTAAAGTAAAATGAAAACCGAAAGTAGCAGTATCACATTTGATACACGAATCCTGAAACAAACCGGGATGTGAAATTATAGCATGTGCTTCATCTTATGATTGACGCCAAGTTTGACATTTAGGACTTCACGACGGGTATCGCGTGGAAGAAAATGGATGGATGCACTTTCGGAGCACCTGATCCCACTCTCTTTTGTAAAGGAGTTCGTGGATTTAAAGCCTTTGTTCCTTTTGTTTTCGTTTTATCTTTTAGTTTGTTTTAAATTTTTCTGGACTATGTACTTTTGATATCTAACATTCTAACATGGGTATCCTACCCTGGAATTGTCAAATCCCTGCAGCAGTCATCATGTACATATTTATTAACCATTTTCTATTCTTCGCTGGATTTACCATGGTAACTGGTATGATACTTTTATCAATGCTGACCAACTTGATCATAGACCTGGTTACAATTCTTAGAAATGCCTGTCTTCGGATTTGTATCTTCACACAATCTAGCTTTCCTAGGCTTTGGTAATAATGCTACTGATGAGAGCTTACTGCTTGAAATGCGCATATCAAAATTCACCATTTTTTCCAACAAGGCAAACATTGTTTATAAAGGCCTAGTTTATACAAAGTGGGTACACACAAGTTAACTCTTAACAAATAATCTTACAACGTATAATAAGCTTTTGCCATCGTTGGCTTATATGTTGATGCAACCATTGAGGAACTGATTAAAACATATTTTATTGTCTAAATAATCATGACAATAGGATCAGACACAAGTTAAAAAACTTAGAATTGTCGTCTCCTTTACACAGTAAAATATTACAATTTAGACTTACATAATTTAAAAAAAGAAAAGAAAATCAACTGAAAAATAACGTAATGAAAATTTGTTGCTGGTCCTGACTTGTGGTCCAGTATACTCTTAAATGTGTGGTGGTTAGTTATTGGAAACAATCATATAAGTATTCAAATTAACTGGCTAGTTTTGCATAATATAGTTGAGTTTTAACATTTCTAGAGTAAAGAGGACTCTTGTCATATAAACACAAGTTATTTGTCACAAGTCATGTACATTGTAATAACATAAATATGATATATATAATTAGTAAACTGGCATTGGGGTGAGACATCCTAGTTATTAGAAAATCGACCGGATTCCTTAATGAACGTCTGAACAATTTTAAAAACTTTTCAGTTAGTTTCGTATTCTAGTTCTATGTTACCAAACAGTAAGTTGGAAAGCGTGGCAGGAAAGTTCAATTGTTGTAGGTCCGCTAATAACTTCTCCCTCTGTATTCTGTAGCGAGTACATGAAAACAGAAAGTGTTCTGCATTTTCTTGACTATTACCGCAACTACAAACATCCTCATCAATCAAGTTAGATCTGAAAAGATCATACTTTAACGCTCTACATTCTTACGTAACCTGGCGTGTAAAACGTTGTAATAGCGGTTTATTTAATAGATTAAGCTTATATCAACAATCGTTTTTTCCTGCAACTTTAAAGCCGTGGAATGAATTAGATTTATCTTTAAGAAGAGCAACTTCTCTGGACAGATTTAAAACTGAGTTGAAGAATAAATATCTATGTAACAAACCATATAGTTTCTATTTTTCTGGTATTAAATGGTAAGCGGTAATTTTCAGAATTGCGCAGATTATGTTTCTGCAACCAAAGTGGGGAGCATTTCTTCTAGGTATTCTGGACATTCGCCATTAGCAATTTTGTAAAAAAGAATTAATTTGCGTTGCTCCCGTCTATTTTTAAGCGATCCTTTAGAAGATTAGTTTTAATTGAACCTTCTCGATTCGATCGGAGTTATCATCCCCGCAATAATCCCATAACTCGCACGAATATTCTAACATACGACGTATGAAAGTAAAATAGATTCTTTGAAGACTAGCTCTGTCTCATTTGAATTTTAATTTTCGAAGTATGTTGAGCTCTTTCAAGATATCAATATGTTTGGTCCACTTGCAATCCGAGTTGAATAATATACCGAGATGACGACGTGAATCTACAGGATGAATAATAGAATTATCAAATTTAAAATGAAGGCCAGCAATCTCAGTTCTGGTACTGAACTTTACAATATCTTTTTTTATCGGGGTTGAATTTAACAAGCCAATCGTTTGACCATTTGAGTATGTTGTCCAAATCGATATTTTCAAGGTTAACAAGGGTAGTGACGTCATAAGCTGAGTGCTCTATCGAAGTATCGTCTGCAAATAGACGTGTAAGACCAACCATATCGTCAGCTATATCATTTACGAAGATCAAAAAGAGAAGAGGACCTAACACAGACCCTTGAGGAACACCATCATGTAAACATCCAACTGATGAAATACCATCTCTTAGTATCATCCTTTGTCGTATATTTTCCAGATAACTTTTTAACAAGCAAAGAATAGTTCCTTTTGCTCCATACCTCTCCAACTTCAATATAAGACCTTTTATCCAAACTCTATCGAATGCCTTTCTTATGTCACAGAATATCAAACTAATAAGTTGTCTATTATCTGAAGCAGAAAGAATTGAATGGTACATTTCAATAAGCTGGTAGGTAGTACAGTAACCTGGTAGAAAATCAGATTGAAATTTATATATTAAATTATTAAAAATAAGATGATTAAATATGTGTTTAAAAATTATTTTTTCTAATATCTTGCTGACAAAACACAATAGAGCAACTGGACGATAATTAGAAGGTAGAGATCTAATATCCCTTTTAAATAAGGGTATCACGAACGCTTCCTTCCAACTTGATGGATAAATTTTGCATCTAAGAGATTTGTTAAACAACATACTCAATGGTAAGGCTATATCATCTTTGACGGCAGTGAGCATTTTATTGCTGATCATATCGGAACCGACTGCTTTATTAGGGTCTAGTACCGATATCATATCAATAACATCCTGTTCAAATATGACAATACCTTCTATGACGTTTGCTCCTCTGTCATCGAATACAGGTAACTCTTTATCAGAATCATCAATATTTGTTACCGAGCAAAAATTTTTTAGCACGTTACATTTTTCAGTATTGTCAAATACTAAATTTTGGTTGTTACTGGGATCATTTAGAGATGGTATTTCATTACAAGAGTTGTTTTCGTTTATTAGCAAAATAATGGGTTTCCAGTAGAGCTTTGAGTTTGCACTCTTAAGTTCCTTGAGGTTTTCATTAATACTGAAATAAAAACGTTCTTTCGCGTATTTTTTCATATTGTTGATCTTGTTATTTTGGTTTTGTATTTTCTTATATTAAACTCAGTGTGGTTTTTACACATAACACAACGCTGTCTATCTCTAATACGGATTTCCCGACGCAATTCTGAATTGAACCAATCTTTGTCATCTGATCTTATTGTGACGTATTTAGAAGGTATACATTCACTACTAATTTTCATAAAATCATCAATAAAGTTTTTACAACCAGTGTTGACATCAGTTTGATTAACAATTAACTCCTCTTAAAACATTTTTTGAGGGACAGAAGATAAACTTTGGTATGAATACTGCTGAGCTGATCAAATTCAGATGACTATGAAGAAAACACCATCTTATAGTACTTCCCATTGTTTGGGTCTGTGTTTCCAGATCCGATAGTAAGTATAAAACATCTTGTACAAGCTGATGTTATCTTGTTGTATTGAAAGTACTGACAAGTAGTATGTTGTAGACACAGAGAACCACATGCCACTGAATTATCACAAATTATGACATTAAATATTTCTTCCAGGCTATCTATAGACCCAGTATACAATTCAAATCTCCCCTTCGTGCGACCAGTTCTATCAGGACTGCTGTCACCACTATTGCAATCAGACGGAGATGGAGGGGCATCTGCAATAAGATAGCAAATAATTATGTTTATTTCAGCTGAGCTTCAAAACCAATTTTGACCTCACAGATATTAAGCAGCATTTCAACTAAGAATATCATCCAAGCTCCCCATCTAGATAAACACTTTTGTAAAAAGCAACACCAATTTATTTTATTCATTTGAATTATTTCAGGTTCAGACTCTGAAATGACCAATATTTTTGCAAAACTAATCGGTAATAGGAGATACCGCACCCAAAAAATTTTAAAAAGGTTATACTGTGAAATAATTATTATCTCCCAAGTTGGAATTCTTAAAGTCAAATGACGTATATATTGGCGTCATCGGTTTGCCAAATCTAGCAAGCAAGCAAGGCCTTTAAGGAATTCACTGGATGTGAAGTTATGGTTTGTTTAAAGTTCTACGATACCAAAAGATACAATTTCCTGGTAAACTTGAGTCAGAGCAGAGGCCAATTTGTTTTAAGTTACAGGTAGGGAATATTCACATGGCTGAACAAGGAAACAAATTCATTTTGACAACTATTAAAAGCAATAAAGTCCAGAAAGTGATCCATAAAATTAAACAAGGAAAATTTTACAACAAGGATAATAATTTACATAATATTGTCTTTTACATGTTAGTTTCGAGTGTTGATATATCCTTGTATGCTGCAGCTCGTTTCCTGAGCTTGTAATAAAAGCGGTGATTTCCCCATGAAAGGGCTAAGTAATACGCCAATTGTATGTTGCTCCGCGGTTTAAGTCATCGATAACTCTGGTAATATGAAATATGCGTGTCCCAGAAAAAGGCTCATATTTTGTTTGTCCACCAGCAAATTGTTTAGCTCTTAAAATTGCACGACAGTGCTGATGGATTTTCTTCTGTCACGAGTTAAGCTTCTTATATAATAATGTATGACTCCGATTTCCATACTTTTCGAACATGATTAGTGTCCCCCTTAAACCTTTTTTTCTACTACATTGACCATATTTGACAATTATTATAATATGGACTGCAACTGCTTGTCATTGTGTGGAGTACTTTTTTATTAGTACTAGTCAAAAAAAGAAACGTTACACTCCTTCAACATCATTTAAATTTTTTTTTATACTGTTTCAATCTTTATGTTGATGGGAGTAAAGTTGCTGCAGTTTTGACGATTTTGCAGA
>JAULBM010048844.1:0-10586 GCA_032357055.1 Geukensia granosissima | reverse complement strand
GGACGCCCATTAAGCTGGGTTTCTACCTGCAGGCGGATAAACAAAACGACCTATTTCTATAACCCCCCCCCCCCCCCCCGCCCTCAGGGGCATCTAACAAAGAAGGCTGAACATGAGCATCAAGCATCCTTAATTGTCAAATATTGATCTATTTGTGAATTTATGAGACCAATTACATTTATTACATCAACAACAATTCTGTTATTTATGTGTTATACCAATTTATTTCAGAGTGAAACTTTATCTCCATACACATTGCAGCATACAAGTAAATTGCTATAGTGTTGGATGCCAATGTGAATTTCACTAACTGTGGTTTTATGACTTCTTATACGGAGTGTTGTCCTTCCATTGAAAAACAACAACTACATGCCAAAACATTTTCAACCCCTACTGTCCACCCTTCATCAGAAAGTATCCCTTGCTATGTTCCCAAACTTCCAATGTTGGAAGCACTTTTTACTAAATTGAGGGTGATCATATTTGCCACATGGAGTTAATTGCATAAATATCTCATTATTTTGACAAATGTCATTTTCCCCTAAAATCAGGTCATTTCCAATGTTGTCCTACCATTTTTAATTTTTTTTTATCAAGTTATTATTTTTGGGGGTTTCCAATAAATGGTAGCCATTTTTGTTCTAAAAAATTGGGAAACTATTTGTTTTCAACAGAAAACATTTTACATATTAAAGTGACAGATTCTGTAAACCATGATTCACAAGATTAATGTTTGACATAATTAATCTGAAATAACCAATATTCCATAGAAATGACCAGGAGGTGATTGCAAGTTCATTTTCCCACCAAACTTGTGAAAAAGAAAAAAAGATAATGGGTGCCCAACTCTAACAAATTATATAATTGAACATGATTGTAGATGTGATGCTACTTACTAAATCAATGTTTTGGGGTCTGCAAACTTCGAACTAATTTTTTGCAAACACATTATACATGTACCACCAAAACATTGCTGGGCAAGAATAACAATATTTAATCTTGACTTGTTTTAAGTACATACAAAACTCATTAGTACCTTAGCTGATTGCTTCTTGAATATATCAAGCATTTTAATCCTCAGGACTATCTGCTCTAAAGGAGCCCTTTGTATCTCTGAAATACAAATATGTAACTAAGAAAAAAAACATATAAAAACTTAAGAAATAAAAAGAGTTATCCATTTTTAAAATTATTGTTTTCTCCAGTTAAGGTTTTTATCTAGTCATTGTAACTAAATTTACAACTGTTAAAAAATTAAGAAACTGCTTATTCACACTTTTAGACTTAATCATCACATGCCTTAATATTTACCTGGTACAGGTTGTTCTATTAGGTGATTGTGATATCTGTGACTAGTGAACAAATGGAAACATACACCATGTGTAACTCGCCCTGCTCTTCCCTTCCTCTGTAAAGCATTGGCCTTAGATACCCATGCAGTGTCTAAACTCTCCATACCTCTTGAAGGATCATACCTATATACATGCAATACATAGAGAATATTACATGGCTACAAACTCTTTTCGTTTCACACCTGGTATCAACCAGAAACACCAATATCATCCCTAGAGCTAAAGGTTGAGGGTTGATAGGGTTGGATATAGAAAGAGCCATATCATAGCGTGTTTATCACATAGTTAAAAATAAGCAATTCTAAGTCTGTAGTACAATTCACAATTGTGACGTTGCCACATGATCATTATCTTTTTAAGGTGTATGGTAAAGGTATGATGATATGGATATCAGTCACAGCACTAAAATACAGCTGGTAGGATCTTTCAGTATTGTATATGCAAAATTAATTTATTTAGTTCTAAGTATAGGATAAAGAGTTTTTATCAATCTTATGGTCATGTCAAAGACAAATGAACACAATAATGGAAGGTCTGAAGTGTTGATGGTTTACAGTTTCTTGAAGTAAATTCTTGTATCAACGTAACAAAAATCCACTTATCTGCAGTCTAACAATACAAAGACCAAAATAATTTAGAAAAGAGGTGCTTCGCAAGCGCAGCATGATACAACCGCAGCACATTGAAATGTGAAAGGTGAACAAAAGACCGTTAGGTAAGTGAAGACACAGTATTTTTTTGGACACAATAATGTGCTGACACAGTAGAGAGCTGGACACAGTAAAGTGCTGGACACAGTAAAATGCTAGACACTGTGATATGACTGGATAAAAGATCATTATGACTCATATTATCCCCAAAACTGGTGACACTTTGTTAATTTTTTCATAAGAAATCATTTGGAAAAAAAACTATCAAAATCATATTAAAAATAAAATTTTTTTCATATTATTCGAAATTGAATTCCCCTTCCCCCACTACTTTGACCCCTTTTAACTCAAAAACGGCAAAAGACAGAGAAAATCTGTTGACATACCACTTAAAGCTCTCATTGAAAAGAAATCAGATGCAAAATAAAACCATCAAAATCGGATGAAAAATAAAAATTTCACATCTCCTGCAAAATTGCATTTTTTTTAACCTTTTGACCCCTTTTATACAAAAAATTGGTACATTTTTCAAAAAAATGCTTGGAGTAACTTTTATTGCATTTTTCATAAAGAATCATTTGCGAAAAACCCCATAAAAATCCGATGAGAAATAAAAAAGTTTCAAAAATTAGGGCATGGCCGTTTTGGACCCCTCATATCTTAATAACAGTAAGAGATAGGTCATGACGCTTATGGCCTATAGTGTTGACTTTTTCAAGAGGAGTACTAAGAAAAAACCCCATCAAAATTGGACAAGAAATAGAGAACTTGCATTCAAATAAGAGAAAAAACCCTTATGGCCCTCCCCAAAAAATGGGTGGGGCTAGATCCCGCAAAATCAATACCAACCTTTATTTCAAACCAATTATCAATGTCCCAAAATATTAAAAGGATTGGTTAACTAGAACAAAAGTTATCGTGCAGAAACTAACCTGCCTACAGACAACAAGGCTGACTACCACAGTGACAGCATCATACCATAATACGACCGCAAATTAAGCAGTTCCTGACACCCACCACATTGTCTATCTTCCAATATCGGGTAAAGGGGAATGTTATTAAGGATAACAGCCAACCAACGAAGTGAGCATTTACACAAGAACGAATGAGAATGTCAAATATTATTGGTTTACCATATGTAGTAACAAAGAAACTGACCGGACAAAAGAAAACATGACAAAAGTTGCTGGGTTGTGAAAACAGCAAATGAGAAATTGGCTTTAGGCCTTAGAGCAACCTGATGATTTCTGCTTCTAAATATTTTTGGATGGCTATCTCAAAGACAATCAAACCACATCTCCTTTTCCTATATACAATAGTACACAAAATTTGTAAGACTGACATTTACACCTGGATATGAAATAGCAAACCAAATATTGTTGATCTACTAGGAATTAACTTGACAGTTTGACACGAGTTGCTGCCCCACGAAAATGAGGTCAAGAACACGACATGACTGACTGACATGTACTCCCCAGGATGAATTAGAACACAAAAATTGTTGAACTGTCAAGAATGTTTACTGTAAACTGATCTAAGAACAATAACTTTATGATAGTTGCTGGAAAAAAATTGAACCCTATTTCGTTGTGAACCCTATTTCGTTGAGTCCAGTAACTGAGTAAATCACTCCATGTAAGAGGACAACCAAATTCTCTTGATAATATATAACCAATTGCATGTCAAGATATGAATTGAATGAAATGTTTATGAATTAACTTGTTTTTTTTTAAGGTTTACACTATTTAAAATTCTGAAGAATATTCATTAAAGCAGTTGACAGCATTTTTTTTATCTGTGATCTAGGCCACTAAAAAATCCCAATCCGATAAGAATTGGTTGTTGCTTAACATGAGAAATCATATAACTTTGTTTGCTGTCAACTTTTAATTAATTTTGGTTAACTGTCAAAGAGAATTACAAACAGCCAGTCAATGCACAATGTACAAGGACCTCAAAATGTCAGGGGTCCTGTGTCCATCCTCACAAATTATGTCTAGTCACAATATCAGTTGTCCTTTGTCCACTCATATCCCAAAGACAAAAGTTGATCGGCAGAAACCCCGACATTGTATGGATAAATCATAGTTTATATTTTAACATTTAAGAGGTACTTTCGACATTTCCATAGTTCGAGGTAACGTTGCTTAAAGACAATTCAAATGGAAATCGTTCAAGCTCTTTTATTTTGATTCAATACATTTCTTCGTGTATTCAAGGTTGCAAAGTAAAGACCTCAACAGGCAATAAATTTTATTCAGAAAATCAAATATTTTGGTGTTACAAGTCTGTCAAAAGTTCCATTCAGATTTGTGACAAGCACAAAAATAATTTGGGCTGGATAATCATTTCGTAAACAGTTTACATAGCCAAAAAAAAATTTAAAGTACTCGGCTTGTGACATTTTTTATTACATTTTATATGAATTTAAATATTCCCGCTAAAATGACTTTCATGATCAATGTGCAATAGTAAGCATGTAATATCAGAATGTTGAGTTAACAAATAATCAGGTATCAATTTAAGTTTTTCACCAATGTTTCATGATTGATGACCATGTATTACTTCTTTCATTCTCTTATGCCAAATGTTAGTAGTTTTGTCTCGTATGTCAGATTATTTCCTCGCAGACGTTTTTATACGTAACATGCAATGCAAAATATTTTGTTGATTTTTATATTAAATTTGAAGATTTTGAACCTAATGGATATATCTGATATACATTTTAGAATGGTATGATAAAATTTTCTACTACAAGTTTGTGTGCAAAATTGCTAGTTGTTTGTTGGAGCTGATATCAAAATTCTCCATAGTGCATTTCAACTATTTGAGCGATGACAATAGAAAGAATTTGCATGCAAATCTTTCTGAAAAAACCCCATCAACATTGGGCAAGAAATAGAGAACTTGCATTCAAATTTTTTGGCACCTCCCAACAGAGGTGCTTCGCAAGCGCAGCATGATACGACAGCAGCACATTGAAATATGAGCATTGAACTAAAGACCCTTTGGGTAAGTGTGGACTGTGGACACAGTATTTTGTTGGACAGAGACATAAGACCATTATTAAAAGACTCATATTATCCTCAAAACTGGTGTCACTTTGTTAAATTTTTCATAAGGAATCATTTGGAAAAAAAACCATCAAAATCATAAGAAATAAAAAAGTTTCAAAAATTAGGGTGTGGCCATTGCAGGACCCCCTATATATCCATAACCGTAAGAGATAGGTCATGACGCTTGTGGCCATTTATGTTAACTTTTTCATGGGGAATCCAAAGAAAAAAAACCCATCAAAATTGGACAAGAAATAGAGAACTTTTATCCAAATAAAGAAAAATCCCCTTCTGGCCCCTCCCAAAAAAACGGGTAGGGCTAGATCACCCAAAATCAATACCAACCTTTATCTAGTACTAATTATCAATGTCCTAAAATATTATAAGGATTGGTAAATTAGAACAAAAGTTATCGTGTGGAAACCAACCTGTCTACAGACAGGAACGCCGACGACGACGCCGACACTGACAACAAAGCCATACCATAATACTACCGCAATTTTTTGCGGTCATATAAAAATTGAAAGATAAATTCATGAGGTGTCATTTTCATGAATTGTACATATGCAATCCTTTAGTGGCTTTAAATTTTGCAAAATTATTCATTTCTCAAATACATGCAAATGTATACATGAAGAATAACCATGTTTGGACTTTGAATACCTTCAATCTACAATGAGTGACTGAACTTGTAGTGGATAATAAACATATTGTGAAATTAGTTTTAGAATAAAAGTATTCAAATTTAAAATTTATTACAATGCTACTATAGCTAGCATCGGTAATGTATTGAATTGACAAAAAAAAACCCAAACAAAATGGACTATGTTTTATGTGACTACCAGTAAACCATTATGCTTGAATTAGGGATGAGTATCAATTATAAATCGTATCGTGATATATCAATACAATTCAAACGTATTATGATACCTATCGATATGTACCGACTTCTCATTTCTTGCCTTTCATTCATTTCCATTTCAATTGTTCTGTATGGTATTTCTTAATATTGTGTGCTATGAAGCAGAAATCTGTATCTTTATGTATAAAAATATGTTATTTGGACAAAAACTTCACTTCTTTATGTCAACAACAGCTTATTTCAAGGGTCTAGATGTAAAACTATTTATTGTACCGGAAAATATTGATACGCAAGATTTTGTACCGGTGTACCAATTGTTAAAAAATACTGTGATATATCGATATACGGAAATATCGTTACAACCCTAGCTTGAATAGAAACACCTTTGATGACATCATAACATCACTTTCAAAGTGAAATAGCTGCATATATTTCCTTAGGGAAGTTTTGAGATTTGTTTTACAGGGAAGCCTCAGTAATTTACTGCATGAAGTGTAATTAAAACCCTTATTTTCACTAGAAGTAATTTTTAAGAACAAGTTCAACATGTCCTGATTTATACTGATGTGGACATTTTTATGTTAACAATGATCAGCACTCTGATACCAATATTCAGATGATTATGTTCTAAAAATCAAATAACTTACACTAGATACTTGAATACATGTACTTACAACATTTGAACTTTTGTTCCTTCTAAATAAATATCCCAGGCAGCTGAAGCAGTCAGTGCATAACACAGGGAAGAAAAACCTATTGTCAGGACCTGTTTATAAAAATACAATGTATGTTTATTTGTGGACACAAAGTATCAAAATTAACTATCAAAGTTAACTCTTCAACTACCTAAGTTTGATTAACTCTTTTACATGCTAGTGTTGAAATATCCCCCTTCCCTTTTCATGCAATTTGGACCATTTCAGTGATTTTCTGGCCAGTTTGATGCTGAAAAACCATTACATTTGTATTTGCATCTGCATGGAATTTTCATCAAGAAGGAAAGTTTTCTTAATATTACATTCTATGGAATGCCAGTGGTGACACAAATGACAAATTTAGAATTTTTGGAATTTCTTGAACTTGTTTATTATTCTGCATCTTTAGCATGTTTAGATCACTGTCACTTGCAGTGATTTTTCTTCCTCTGTTTTAGTGCATGTGGTCATTTTGTTAGCCAACCCTTGCCTAGAAATGCCATTTTTTACATTTTGACGACCCAAGAGGTTCTAAATGTAAACATGTGTTTAAAAATCCAGCTGGAGGAAGTCCTTTAAAAAATGGCCCTATGGTCTTTAATCCTTCCTTTCATTGTAAGGCTTGCTGAGGAAAAATTGCATGAAGGACTCTGAGAGACAAAACAAGGGTGCTTACTGACTTGATGGTTATATATACATACCTGACAGATCAAGTGTTAAATTTCAGACATGTTGAAATTTAAAACATAACTTAGATAACATATCAAGTGCTATGAAAAAAAAGAGATATATGTTATAAATATCACTGAGACCAAAATCTCTTAATAAGAGGTTGATGATATTAAAAACCTAAAAGTCTCCACAAACATTCAACAAGGGGGAAATACTGCCAAACTTATTGACATTGAAACTTAACATTGATTATTATTACAGGTAAATAGTCAGTTGAAACTCCCTTGTAGGCCCCCTAATCCCCAACCTTGATTAGGTGTTAATTACCCTAATGATTAAATGTTGGAGAATCGTGAATACACCAAGCAGAAACTAGTCGTCATGAAAGAAAATTATATTCAAATGGTAAACCTGAGAAAATTCCCAGATCTGAAAGACTCCCCAAAAACTGTAATACAAACTCGGTGGAGGATGAGTGTCATTTCCTTCTTATTTGTTCTTTATATTTATAACCCCAACAGAAATGTCTTTATAAGCAAACTATTTTTAATGTATCCAAATTTACAGTTATAAGAAACAAATGAACTTTTCATATGGATCATGACAAATGATGATGAAAACTGTGTTGTATCTCTATGTGAATTTATAAAATCAAACTATGAAGTAAGGAAGAATCATAATATAGTAAAATCTCGATGTGAATTTATAAAATCAAACTATAAGGTAAGGAAGAATCATAATATGGTATAAATTGAATGCCTCCCCTTGTCCAGCTTGCTCTCACTCTTAATTAGGTATGCTTATTATGTGGGACTGTAACAAATATTTCATTGTTCTTGTAGTTATATGTATGTTCTCTGATCACTATTTTATTTGTAATTGATATGCTCCTCGGGGCCTTCTAATTGGAAATAAACATTATTATCATCATTATTATTTAATCACCCTGATTAAAAGACAAGAATTTATTTGAAAAATTTGCAAGTAAAAAACAACTGTGAATTTTTAAATTTTACAGCACATAAAAGAACAATGAGTCCAAATACCATAAAAAACAGAGTGGAATAACATTTAAGGAGTCCTAGCTACTTAAAATCCAACACTGACAGGGACATGAGTAACTGGAGTTTTCTAATTAGTACAGACTTCCAAAATTTCTTATTTATTACAGCAATGTACATGTTGCATGATCAATTCAAAGATTAAAACATCTTCAAATGAATACCTTCCATAAATTAGAATCATCTTCTTCCATCTTTTCTATCACTCTCTGACTGCAGTGCATCACAAAATTTAATGCCAAAACAATCTCTGCCACCATCAAAACTGGTTCTGTAACCCATAAAATCTTGTCATACAACCATACTAAAGGATAAGGTACCAGATTTATTGGCAAGTACACCAAGGTCAACACCAGCAGACTCAGGTTTAGGTATGGTAAGATGTAATGCTGAAAAAAATTAAAGAATGATACAATGTCATGCTAAAAAGCTAAAATACATAGATTCTTGAGTTATCAAAATGTGATGAAGATAACTTAATTGACTGATTTATGGAACATTGCTTAACATCCAACAGCAAATTTATATTTAATGCATATTCAGGAAAGGAGCATATGAATGAATCCTGCTCTGTACTAGACCAACAGGCTGAGTCTGATTTTAATGTGCCAGTTGATGAAAGCTAAAGTCCACAGGAAGACACGGCATTTTACCTAGAAACATTATTCTGAGTCTGGGTCAATCAGTCTTTGCTCTTACTCCATAATGCTGCATGCTTAGCAGAGAAACAGGAAATACCAATTTTAATGTCTATGGTTTGACACATGACCTTCTGCACTTAAGGTGAGCAAGCTAACCATTACACCACTGAGGCCGTCTGAACATAACTTAAAGATAGTTTAAGCAACCACCACAAGCTAAGCTAACCTTGTTATGCATTATTATCTATACATGTATTTTTTAATGCCACGCATTTGTAATATCTAGAATCATTATGACCTTTGTTTCTCAGCTGTGTAATTTTCAAAATATAATTAAAAACTCTACCACTAGTTTAACAGATGGCCACTTTAAAATTTCTTGTTTCTGATTTTTACTCTTACATGTATTGGCAGTTAAATAAAGGTCATTCAAAGTCAGCATTTGAAGCATGCATTGCAGTTGTAATACCTAGATGCATTTCGCTAAACAATACGGTTGATGTTGGACATCCCAGGAAGCTCGAGTTGAATTCCATTTCACCTTCTTGAGATGTCCCACCTATATTTAATGCATGAATGACTTAGTTGGGAAAGATTGTTAAAGTCTAATCCTTGATCAAATTAGAAGATGTAAACAACATGATTTCATGTTTTTCTATTCCTGAAAGAGGTATATCATGTATATTATTAAGGGTTTCAATTGTAACTAAATGTTTTTTTTTTCTAGTAAATATGTATATTTGTAAGCTGACTTCAATATAAATGTGCTAATACATGTATACAAGTTTAATGGTGTTGGATGACGATTTTATAATGCTGACAATCTTGGTTTCACCATTCGACCCATTATACATCTAGTACACTTTCTTTTTCTTCTGAGAATCTTAACATCCTTTTAAAGACAACCATCTGATAGGTGTCCATAGGTCAAATTTAAGGCTACTCCAATACGAATGTATTATACTATTTACAATGTTCTCTTTGTTGAAAGTGAAGAAAATTATACTTGTATTAAAAAAAAACTTGCATGCATTTGTTACTGTACACTATACACAAATGTACAGTTCAGTAAAAAAAAACAAGAATGTTATTAGCTTATTCTGTTTTTGTATATATTGATTAATTTACAATCTCTTATGGATCAAACAACTAATGCCCCTATGCAATGTTGAAAGATTACTTCGCAAAAAATTAGTACAATTAATAAGAAGTGTATTAAGGAGGGAACACATTTCTCTTTAAAAACATATGCATTTCATAAATGTTTTATTGTTACATTTCTCTACAACTTTGGATCAAATTAACTTCATTTCAACAAAGAAATCACTCAAATCCAAGCCTGCGAGGATCATCTAATATTGAACCAAGTTACTTATCCCTGTGTATTTTGATCCAAGACAAAGCTTCCCAGATAGCAAGCCTCCGTTGGGCCAACGTTGGCAGTTGGTGGTTAGCGTTGTTGGCCCAACGTCAGATGCCAACATTGTGCCATTGTCATTTTGCTCATCAGGCCAACGTTGTTCCCGACGGTTGACCCAACTTTGGGCCAACGTCGGCAACAAGAATGAGTTGTCATATGCCAAACTTAAAACAACAT
>JAULBM010048833.1:0-10586 GCA_032357055.1 Geukensia granosissima | reverse complement strand
TCGTTTCATTTTGTTGGCCATGGTCTTGTCTGTCCTCCACTTAACGATTTCTGTCTGCCCCTTTGGTATCTTCGAATCCCTTTTACCCCTACCGCTAGATTTTGCTTCTTTTTTTAATTTGATTTGAGTAATAATTTTACTTGTTTTGGATCTCGAAGTTCCAACGTTTTGCTTCAATGCTACTGATGGAAGTTACTCCTTGAAATATGTAGATAGCATATTAAATTCATCATGCCCATTGCAACATTGGTGAACTTGATTTAATAAACATATTCCCGACTATTTCATATTACCTTTAAAAAGCTTGTTGAAACATCAAATTACATTTGTGCGTCTTACTTTTGTATTTCTAGTTCCAACGGAGGATTCGACGGCGTCTGCAAGCATCGGTATTATCATCGCTATTGTAATACTACTGTTAATTATCATATTAGCCATCATATTCGCTATATTCATGTACAAGAAGAAAAAAGAAGAAGAGAAAAGAAAGAAGGAGGAAGAAGAAAAGGCTTTGAACGAAAACACTGTAAGAGAAAGAAAAGAAAACCCCGATCTTAGACCGGAAATGGATCTTGGACTTCCCGATGACTCAAAATATGATATTGATCGATTAATGTTTAGTGATGACAAATTGGTTGCACCATCTAGATTTGAGATCGATAGATTAAGAGCCCAAGGATTTGAGGTAAAGACGAGTAATATTTTAAGTCTCTTAAAAACCACATATTATATGATAAAACACTTCATTTTGTACAGGAATCAAAATCATATGATCACATTGACCGAGTTTTGTGGATTAAGCTGAAAATTTTACTGTAAATCAAAAGACATCTATTGCTAAGGAACTTACTTTAAGATTGTCAACTCTTTAAATTACAAGATTTGCACTTGACTGAAAGTAAATAAGTTAATAGTCAAATTACTGATACAGAAAAAGTGAAAGCCCCTGCTGAATATTTTAAATACTCAACAATATACATTTATTCTGCAAAAAAATCTAATACAACTCAAAGAAATCGAGTTTTAAAATTGGCATCTTTACTCACATCATTGAACTGTTTCATAATGTGTAAAAAAGAAACATAGTATGTCTTATATTATTATTTATTGTCATTTTGAAATTAAAATTTTGTCCTTCATGTTAATCAAAAGGAAATTCTATTTGTTTTTCTTTTATTAATGTGTTGTATATATTACTTCAGGGATATGATAGTTTTGATGACGAGTACATGGACGAATTTACAAGACAAAATATGGTAAGTTCTTAATTGATATTATATATATGTATGTAGAAGTTTTTCGGAGGTGGCAATCGACACCACATAGGATGTCTTCACAGAGATAAATTTTACTTCTTGAAGAGCGTATTAGTGATCTCTTGTACAAGTGGACCATAAATAAGTCATTTTCATTTTAAGTATTTTTGTTGTTAATTGTATTTTCATCCCCTTTCTGATGTTGGATGTTGCCATGCCTCTCATTGCCAACCAAGAAGTTAACCAGATCCCATAATCTCAAATTATTTTCTAAGTAATCACATTTTTTCAAATTATTTGCTTTATTATACAACAAGTAATCAAAAATATGCTGAGTAATCAAATACAGTATTACATAAAAACTTGAAGCATGTATTCAAATAATAATATAAAAACTTCATGCACCGAAACTTTTTTGTGTAGTTACTCTAAATTCAGATTTAAACACATTTTTCAAATCCTTTATTATTTAAACAACTCGTTAGTTGGTTGGTCTCGTATGTTTTTTCCTAAGGTCATTGGAGAAATAAAATTCTACCATTTTATTTTGATGAATACGATATTTCCCCACTTTTAAATTCAGAACTCACATTTAACATGTTTAAAAATTAAAAAAAAATAAGTGCTTCGTTTTAAATGCCTGGATATCTTGGAGCAATTTATACATGCACGCCTTATTTTGTCAACTCTGGAGACATGATGGGTCTGGATAGTTTAGCAAGATCACTGTTGATCTGTATCGCCGGTAATAAACAAATCGTGTATGCGTAAAACAATACTGCTACTACATCCTTACGGTGAAAGCCTTCAGCCAGATTTGTACCACCAAATAAGGGCTTTTCTAGATTAACCTTTATCAGGCACGTTAGGGGCAAAATAAAGGAAGATCAGAAAAAAACTGTCTAAATCACACATGGACTAAATCTAATATACAATGGATTATGTTATGAACGCCGATAATTTAAATATAAAGATAAAATTAAGAGACTTTTACAAATAACAATGTTGGACAGATGTAAATGTATCTTTCCAACTCGATGATGAACAAGAGCATGCAGCTCAAGCACGTGAAAGCATTTTAAAACCTCCACAACTTTTTTTGCATCTTGTATACTTAAAAAAATAATAGTATAGGGACAAAATAATTTAGCCTGATATCAGGTAGTGAAAACACTTTCTTTAAGTGACCTATTGAATGTTAGTTTTGGTGTCTTGTTTATAACATTAAGCTGTACTTCAATAAAATTGTCAAATAATAAGACAATTATTCGTAAACTGTTTATTGTTATTATCGATTCGTTGTGTGGGAGATCCTCTCAAACAAATAAAAGGACGTTATTGCATCAAACTAAAAGGGGGTTGTAAATGCCATGTTATCTTTAAAGGCTGTTTGAGATCAATGAAGTACACTGTATGTACATTAAATATAAACTTTAAGTAGAGTTTACTTAAAAGTTGAAATTAGTTACCTTCAAAAGCTACAATGTTTTCTTCTTAACTTATAATTGCATGAGGCTATACTGAATTTGAAAATTTTTATGAAGGTAGGATTCTTAAAATGTATATGCTTTATATTTTAAGTGATAGTGTTTGTGTACACAAATATATTTTTAGGATGAAGAATTTTCTTCAGAGATCAATGATAATTCATTCAAATAAACAAAAATTATACTTTCCTATGTTGTCTAAATATTATGAATTTCGTTATGCTGTATTACGTGTTTCAAAAGTAACATTTCATCAGCAGCATAAGAACCACAAATAGATATTTGCCGCATTTTCGTAAATCTACTTTATATAAAAACTAGTTTATCTGGTTTTATAGATTGATGCTTCAGAAATCATTGATGATTAATTTAAATAAACAAAAAAAAGCTTTCCAGTGAATTTCATTAATAATCTTACATCATCAGCATAAGAACCCCACAAAAATATTTGCCTCATTGTATAAAAAACTATTTTATCTGGTTTTATAGATTGATGCTTCAGAAATCATTGATGATTATTTTAAATTAACAAAAACAAGCTGTCCAATGAATTTCATTGTGCTGTATTACGTTTTTCAATTGTAACCTTTCATCAGCAGCATGAGAACCCCCAAAAAATATTTGCCGCATTGTCGTAAATCAACTTTATATAAAAACTTTTTTATCTTTATTTTATATTTTATTTATAGATTGATGCTTCATTATTTTTGGACAAACGCCAACGGCTTGATCCAGTTGATGAGTATGAAGAAAAAGGTGGCAGTGCGACCTTTATGAAAAGATTCAAAGAGCTGGCACGTTCTAGAATTAAGAAAAAGAAAAGGAAAGGCGGTAAATCTAAGCCAAAGAAAAAAGGCAAAAAAGGTAAAGATGGACAAGGTGTAAAGAAGAAAAAGAGACTTGTCCTTGACCTTGGAACAATTGAAGCAGATGACTGGGAGTCAGATGATGACGATGGAGAAGGTGAAGGCGACGATGAAGGTGATATAAACATTCCAGGACAGGTCGATATGATTGATCAACCTAAACCTCCTGTGGATACCATTGGCCCACTTTTGTCTCATAGAAATATATTAGCAGAGAGGAAATATGATCATCAGCCTGAAGCAAAGAAAGACAAAAAGAAAAAGAAGAAAAAGAAGAAAAAGGTATGCTTTATCATCTTACATTTTTTAGATATTATATTAATAAGCGTTTTTCAAATACATATCAAGGTGACTTGCAAATAAAAAAATATTAATTAAAATACAATTTATGAAAAATAATTTTAATTTTGTACAAATAATTTAATATAATGATATGAATTTTTAAATCGAAAAATGAAGAAAAAGAATGAAAACGATACTTTTACAAGATCTATTGAATACGTCTGCAATATGATAAATTTAAAAAATGAATGCTTTTATTTATTTAGATATCTAGCAAAATTGATTCGTTTAATCACTTCCGAAGGAGGAAAAGTAGTCGGTTTGAGGTAGTCATGCATATTCTCAATCAAACTTAAAATCATTCAGATAATTCAAATAGCCTTTATATTTTTTTAGAAAATTTCAGTTACAGAGATAACTTGCACTACTGCATTCATGCAGTTTGAAGTCTATTTGAGTGTCTGAATGGTTTTTGTAATTTCTAATAATTTCTTTGTCTTATAATTTCACTAAACTTGACTTCACTTATGTGCACTACCAACTACGAGTTCAACTATTCAGCTTTTCTCATTTTAATTACTTACAATATACACATCTACACAACTGATTAATAATATCACAGAAGCTGGATGTTAGTGTAATATTAATTTCAAACATAAATTAAACATAGATGGAAATTTAAAGAAAAATAAATGCTCGTGAAACGGAAGCTGTTTATGACGTGACCTTTGTTGTCCAATAGGATTCTGATGAGAGTGAAAGTGACGATGAAGCACTTACGGATCCAGAAGATTATGTTACTCCACGGCTTGTTCTTCCAAATTTACGACCTGAAAAAGAAGAAACAGATCCCAGAAATGTAAGTTTATATCAAGAAATGTTTACCATTTGTTTGCTTAGGAAACATTTGTTTCGAAATTGTTATTTCTTAATAATCAATAAGTTACACTGGCATCCATATTGCATTGTTACCACAATTTAATTCACGTATTATATGCCAAATCACGGGAGATCTAACTAGCAAGGCATTTTCGCGCCATTCACAAAACAATTCTCATCAAAGAGATTGAAAGAATTTTCTATTCCAGGATAAGAAAAAAGGAGGAACATCCGTACCTGCTGGGAAGAAGATGTCATTGCCGTCATTAAGAAGTTTCCGGTCCATGAGAAAAGCCAAGGTCAATAATTGGACTGAAAATGAAGATGTTGAACTTCCCCTTTACTTTGAGGACCCGAAGTTAAAGGACCTTCCACCACTTCAGAGAGTACATAGGAAGAAAAATCCTCAGCTGTGGTCCGATATCTTGGCAAAATATGGCGGTGATCTTAATCTACCGAAGGATCCAAATAAGTTAAGGTGGTCCGAAAATAGATGGCGAAATCTGCTGGAAGAGCTATACACGGACAAAAGATATTTTGACTATATGACTAGTAAGTAAAAGTTTGCCAGTAGATTTTACTTTACAATCTTTTGTTCATGTATAGAGAAAATGTAAAGTAAATATTTTGACTGTCTTCATTAGCTTTTTCATTAAAACAGGAAAAGGTTTAATCTTAACTTTCAAAATTGATGGTCAACTGTAAAAACCTTGATACGACGTAAGATACTGCTAACCAACAGTAAAATCTTGAACAGATTGTAAGGAGAATATTTCAGAAATAAGATATCAATATTTCATAATTTATGAAATTGTCATCTAATTATATATAGTTATTTTTACAGGAGTATAATTTGGTTCTTTCTACAGGAATAAACTTATAAAATAAACATTACAATATTTTGCTATGTTATCGAAATTAAGTGCCTTACTCTTCGTTATGTTACAAAGCATTGCATTTGTTTCGGATTATATTGTTTTTTTTATCTTACAGAATCTGCTAAAAACAATCCAGCTGAACGAGACGTCATAGGAGAGGCAAACGAAGGCTTGGGATATCTTTACCAACGAGCTAATTTCTGGAAAGAGCAGGAACCTATACCTGCTCGCCCTCCCTCTTGGAGGTCACAATCATTCGTTCATTCAGCAGGATCAGCTAGAACAAAACCACCGAAGAAGTCAAAGTCATTTGTATATTCTACGTCCATTCAAACTTCCTCCAGTGTTACCTCTAAAGACAATGCAAATCTTCATGTTAAGGATAATTCGACACCTAAAAGAAAAAAGTCGAATGTATCAAAAGAACACTCGACACTCACTAGAGAAAAATCGAAACTTTCTAATGAAAACACTTTTTCAAAGGAAAAATCTACCATCACAAGGGAAACATCGGTATTATCAAAGCAAAAATCGAATTTGACCAGAGAAAGAAGCATTGTAAACATGTCACCACCGGAAACGTCTCCAACTGACAACAGATCACCAAATGATCACCATAAGAATAGTTCAAGAAGCACACCTAGACCAAAGAAAATCCATATGCCGAAACTAGATAACCAAGACACTGTGTATAAAATGGACGCATTGCCGAAAACACCTATGACACAAGTCAGAATTGATATTGAAAGAGAAGAGTCTATGATTTAATTTTTTTCATTTGAAATATTTTACTTGTAAGTATTGTAATAAGTATAAAATCATGTTAGGAATCTCACTAGAAATTTTCATACTTCATTCTAAGATTTGCCAAGTAATATCATGTATTACATAGCCAAATTTATTTTTTTATATAGAATTTTATTGGTTTTTTTTTTATCTTTTCATCATTCAGTAGTTGTTATGTCTCTTGTGGTGTCTTCGATTTCTTTTAAATTATATGCATCAAAGCCACTCCAAATTAATTTTTAGTTCTTAGGATTTTTTATGATAAAAGTAGGTGCAAGCGAGCAAAAATTTTAATTTTATTTTTTTTTTCTGAAAATGGTAAAATATGAAGCCAAAGCTTCAAAATTGATGTGGAAAGAGCCGTTTATATTTCGTCCTTTTTGTATATTTTAGGATCAAGCGGAACTATTTTTTATTTAAATATGTAGGAAAATTGATGAAAAAAATTCAAAAATGTGATACAAAATGAAGCGAGAAAAGTTTTTTGAACTTTTGAATCCATGATTTTAGGAGCGAGCGAATCCAAAGAACCAGTAATTTTTTTGTAGTGGCCCAAGTGTATACATCTCAAAATTATGAATTAATACCCTTTCTTAAAGTCTCTTAAGATGAATTGTTTATACAATTTATATGTATCGAAAAAAATTAAAAAATAAAAATTCATAATACTTTGTTCATTTTTATCTATAGTTGTATATATATTTGAATCTGATAGTAATATGTTTCTCCTGGAAATGTACATAAAGCATATTAAAATTTACAATAGCTTCATTTATTCAACATTATATATACAAACAACAATATATATACTCCTTTTATTTCTGTCTACACAACCATTTGTATAAAATTTATTACTTCTCCACATTAAATGGTACGTACGCAGTGTAAATTTGATTAACGAAAGATAATTTCTTTTTGTTATCAATTTTTATAGTGTCCGTTAGAAATAGGCAACAATATTCTTAATTGTATGATTGTATGTAGTTTATGCATCAATATGGTTAACATTCTGTAAATCTGGATTAAAGCAACATTCATAGACATCAAACTTAATAGTGTACAAGATATTGTTACAATTAATACAATTTAAAAGTATTTACAAATCGTGTTAATAGTTACAAAACACTTCGACACCAAAAACGAGTTCTTTCAAGTTAGTGAACCTTATAAAACAAACATGATTTAAAGCTCCTCCTGATATTTTAGAAAATTTAAGAGAAATTTTCCTCCTCTTACAAATGTCTTGTGAACCAAAAATTGGATTTAGTTTCCACACATTAGGTACAGCTCTATTTACTGCAACCCAGCATTGATAAGCAGCCAGACTAAGAAAAACAATGGTATTTTTAACCATCATTGACTGAAATTTCAATAATTTACTTCAAAACTAGTTTTAATCTCAATATTTTTCCTACATACTGTCGATAATGTCTTATTTGACATTTGCGCAATGCCTTGTTATTTTTTTAAGTAAAAATAATATTTTTATTTTACACCCAGCTGGAAGTGTTATTATTACTGTTCTAAATTAGATCATCATGAATATTGCTTTTTAACTATATAGTTTTTTAAAAAACGCGGGACTTTTTAGATCGGTTGTCTCGTGCACAATCATACTACATTTCCTATTGCTATAACGTCTTATTCAACTTATTGGTTATAACCACAATAAAAACAATACCTCTCAACTTATTATTATTAACAAATATAAATAATTCTTTGCGAACAAGTGCCTAAATAATAGGTATTGAAATAGATTATGTGGTGTAACTGTCAAAGAGACAGCTTTCTCAAAATTCCAAATTAAAAAAAAATCGCAACGATCTGATATCCACTGGTACCCTGCTTAGTGCAGGTCGACTTGCATACAACGAAAACAAAAGGGCTCTTTCTTCTAAAAAGTTTACAAAATTAATGAAGCTTATTCGATAATATGGATAATTTCACATGGTTTAAACCATTGAAAGCATTTAACTTTGAGTTAATCTTCTTCACTCTATGTTACATTTGGTTGATTTTAAACGCATTTAATCTTTAGTTAAAGTTTTGTGTGGAATTAGAAGATTTTTACATCATTTAATCTTTAATAGAAATTGAACAAAGAGTTTAAATCTTGAACAACTGGGCCTAGAGCGCCACCCTAAAAATCGACAAATATTGAAATCTTCATATACTACTTAAACGTTTTTTGAACCATAATTGACTGGTTTATACCAACTCTCTTTGTTGTAATACTTTTCTTAAAACAAAGACCCTTAAGTTTATTTGTTTTAATGTGAAATTGAATTTGTTCTATTGTAACAATATTTTAATTTACTGTAAAAGTATTATCATTCGTTGACCGTTTCTATTCTCGCGACAATAATTATGGAAATGTGCATATTTACGGGTTTGATTTTGTGCCAATACTGATAATCTGTGTGTTACGTCGAAGCAAAATGTTAACATTGCGCTGGTACCAGTTGTCGCGGTAAAATCCTAACCAAGGAAAAAAGGGAAAACATCGAGAACATTGCTGCTATTACAGTATCCCTTCTGAACATTACGCTTTGATATTCAAACACTACATGAAAACTTAACACCAATCTATAAAAACCACAAAACGTCCGGTTATTCATAAACTCTTAAAATTGTAAAAATGTAAAACACTGTTAGTTAGAACATTCTTGCCGAGTGACGATAGTGATACATATAACTAATAGCCAACAAACAGCACAGACAAAGACGCAAACTTTTTTAAATGTCCTGCATAAATACGAAAGTAAGTAATGGCACAGATATTTTGTTTTGCTGCAATTTTGATCTTAATTATTTAGCTTCTGTCAAGTAGATGCACAAATTGTCTGTCTACCTTTTCTTTTGACTATTGAGTTTTATGTAAAACCTTTATCACTGAATGTTTGTGGTCTTCAAGTGTTGTAAACTAATGCTTCTAATCTTTTCTTATAATATAACCCAGTCTTGTTTAAATATTATGAAAATATTCTATTGTTTTTGTTTTGTTTCAAAAAATGGAATTCCCACGAGATGGTTATTATTTTAATTACTAGGAACTTTAATTTTCCAAATGATTCATGTAAGAAACTTGCATAAAATGTAAACGTTAAGTAGTATATATTGGGGCATTGTGTAGCCACTTAAAAGTGGATTAAAGCGCATTGTTTTCCATATAATTTTAAATTATTCGGTATTGATTTGATATCCGTAGTTTGTAATTTGTAATATTCTCTGATTGTAATCTTTCTTTTTGGCTTAAGTCATAAATTGTCTGTTCTTACTAGGAGACACCATAACCATTGAGACTTAAAAAATCTAAAGTATTTTTGTTATATGGGTTGAAATATGCTGTTAATATTTGAATACATTCAATAACAAATATCAAACGCATATTGGAATATCCAATCAATATAGACGTCATTGTGTCCTCAAAAATTGCAAAATTGTCAATCGTGGCTCATTTAAAGCTAATTTCGAGAGTTTTTCCTTTAGACGCATTGAACTGCATGCACTAACCAAAACAAAATATCACAATGTTCCTCTAATCCTTTTTTTATCATGAAAACATATTTTCGTTAAAGTGCGGTCTATATTATCTGGAAGCTTAAGTATCCTACAAATCATAAGCTTTCGTTAATTTTTGAAGAGGAAATTAAAATTTCATGTTAAAGGCTTAATGGTTAAACATTTATGTCTTTCACATAGTAGCATTATAAACATCAAAACGTGATCTATTACAAGTTTTTTAAGATAATTTTACATTTGAGACCAAAAATATTGCCGTGGAGGAGCTACTTGTTTCTTAAGAAATTACAAAACACACACTACATGTATTATTTACTGTCTCTAATACCTCAACATTGCACATTTTGTGAAATTATTTTTGTGCGATGAATTTTCACTGGTTCTATTTGATTTTAACAACAATAATTGGAAGACACAATAATCCGGGATAGCGCCTGACAGCCAAATAGGAATTACAACGTAAAGTCATATCAGCACTCGTATCAGCCCTAACTGCATAATAATAATCAAAGAGAAAATTACTTCTCTATTAGATATGTGATAATTGATTTGAATTGTCGTGTTTTATGTATAGTTTCACAATTTGCATTTCGGGGCCTTTTACAGCTTCTATTATGGTATGGACTCTGG
>JAULBM010048822.1:0-10587 GCA_032357055.1 Geukensia granosissima | reverse complement strand
CAAGTTGCTATTTTGTTGCGGATGACTACTAATAGCAAGATCTTGCTATTGTGAGCATGGCTGGATGCAGAGACATTTGAGTATTCATACATCGAAGCGTCTCTGCGACGGAGATTGACCCTCACATGCAGAATCCTGCCAAATCTTTAGTGTCCTTTACACAAATCATTGTTGCGCTTTATTTGACGATAGAAATTGTCTTGTAATTATGGGTATAAAACATTAAACAAACAAAGAACATTTACAACTTTGAATAATCAATTTTTTTTTCAGCATTTGTTATATAATAAAATAAATAACACTTAACAGAGAGGGTGTGAGAGTGGTTTGTTATCCCTTTAAATCATTGTCAACCTCTGCTTTGAATCTATATCAGTTTGTCCCATTACACACCCTATATACAGCCCTACCTCTCAGTTATGGACATGCCGTCACATTAGGTCAAACATTGCTAGTGTTTACACAAAGTGACCAAGTTCAACTGATCAGGTTTGAATAATAAAGCCTAAAAAGCATGAAAAAGACATTAAATGGACTGACAAATGGTTAAAGGAACCCATGGTGAGCCATTTGAGTTTAAGGGACCGAGCTTTGACTTAACAAATTAAAGATTGTAAAAAATTCATTTAATATTTACTACAAGATGGATACCCATGTACACATATTCTTACACTCAGATTAACTATCATCCTCACAATGTCAAGGGTCCTGTGTTCAGACTAGTGTGGACACAGGACCCCTGACATTGTGAGGATGATTAACTATTATTTCTTCTGTAATTTCCTCTAAAACTTTTTACTAATTAACATAAATAGATAATAAACTGGTTAAAAGGTAATCTAGCAATTTACAAATTATTTGCTTATAGGTACATGAACAATGAACAAACAACCACTGTTGGTAATTTGAAAATTTCTGATATCTCAAAGTCATTATCATGGTCCACCAAAGGTAATTTGGTCAATTCACTGCATTATAATCTAGAGTTTAAAAACTTGATTTCAAATTCCTTTTAATTCAGAAATTGTTATAAATACATTTCAATCATTGAGAAAATTGCAACACATGAGAACAGCAATACTGTAATTAAAACTCAAACTTTTGTTTCTTGCTTGGGCTAATCTGGGGACCGAGTCCCCTTTTCTGGAAGATTTTTTATTACCCAAGAATAAAATTGTTTTCCCCCTTTTTGGGAAAGGCTTATTTCAGCAATGACTTGTATGTTGTTAAATCATTTTAATAAAACCTGCATTATCAACTTAAGTCCATGATTTCTGATAAATACGGCACTTATTATTTTCTGAATTTGTATCTGTAAGTTTGAGCATTTAGGCATAAAATATACTAACTTGACGATTTCAAATGAAAAAGAATTTTATTATACAAATGTATGCAAATTCGTTTGGTCAGTAAACTGTTCTAGATAAAAATAGTAAAGTTCATCTCAGATTCCTTTTAAGTTATCTATTTTATCTGACCAATCAACTTTGAGAATGTTCCATAGCAACAATAATGTACAATAAAATTCAAAATGAATATTTTGTTTCAAAATTAATGTGATTAATTAAATTATGTTCTTATTGGTTTACTTTAACAAGATAACTATTAATAATGGATTATGCCGCCGGTGATTCCTGCTTGGTGTTGCAGCTGCACTATAAGGTTTTTGTTATGTAACGTCACTTTTTGGGGGAAAATCCACACACTACATGTAGGAACTATTATCAAACTTTGATCAACTGATAGATTTTCCCAGAAAATCCGATGGGGCATATAAAAACACCTGATAGTGTAGATGCAAAACCAAATGTCAGCAGTCGGCTAAGTTAATTAACAAATATATATGCAAATATAAATTTACGTAACTTATATCACTTGGCTATAAATAACAAGTATCAAATATTTTATGTGAATTTAAAATTATCTTACATCAAACTTGCAAGAAAGAAAGGGAAACAAACAATATATTAATCACAATAAATCTTTTACAAAAATATTGATTTTGCCATTTATAAAATAAAAAATCCAAGTCAATGTCATTGAAATCAAGTGCCTCTTCAATCCACATCAGGTCTGAAACAGAAAACAAAACATCTAATTAGTAGGATATAAATGAAAAAAGTTGTCAAACAGTTAGTTGAATGAAGCATGTTTGAACATACAGACAAGAATAATATCACAAATAGCAACGTCTACATGTATTGCCTTTTCAGTTCTGTGACAAAGAATTAAATTTTATAAATATGCCACCAATGCAGAATTTTGTCAGGAATGACTAGAACTAGAATTAAATTCATCAACAAGAAACCTTACTGTCTATAGATTGATGATGTTAGCCAAAAAGTGTCCTTAGAAATAGTGACCTTTCTTTTATATATTTCTTAGGAAAAACCAAGAGGACAATATTTCCTGGTCATCAATGTGTTTTAACTTTATCTTAGGACACAATAGTATATGTGGACAATATTTCATGGGGTCACAATTTTATGTTACAAAGACACCAACAATACCATAAATAATACAAACAATAAACTTTTGTGTTAATTCGAATAAAAATGTACAAAAATAATATTTTTTGGATTAACCCAGTAGTGTGAAATCTTATTGGAGTTGGCTTTGTCCTAGATTTAGTTTGTTCAATTTGCTGATTCTGTTTACCATCTATAAAATCCAATTTTTTTACTGGTTCACTCACAGTAGATGTCCCTGATGCAGCAAAGCTTATAATTATTTTAATCTTATTTCAGTTTTCCACAGCTTAGTTTCTGATTTTGGCTTCTTTATGTTCAAAATATTTCATCCATATTGACATTTGGAAGAAATTAATTTTTATTTTTCTGTATTTTGAGGGATAACTGGTCTTAGTCTGAATTTTGCTTGATCTTTGGTTAACCCTGAGGTTATGTTTTTTTCAAAGTTTAATATCTTTGTCAAATCTTTATAGATAATGCTGAAACTTGCTGAAAAGCTTCTCTACAGCATTTTGATATTGTCTAGAGTTAAATTTTGAAAAAAATAATTTTAATTTTTCCATATTCTGGCAGATAATTGGAGTTAGTTTTTTTTTCATTGATTCAGGTAAAAGTTTTCAAACTTGATACAGCTTTGTCAAATCTTGTATGATGTTGCCAAAAGTAGTCCAAATGCTTCTCTATGTTGAAAACATATCCTTCAGGATAAAATTTTGAAATTTTTGTTTCTCAGTATTACATATTTTGACCAATTATTGGACTTAGATTTTTTTTAAAGTTTTGGTTAACTCTGAGGTTAAGATTTTTTCAAAGTTTAATAATTTTGACAGATCTTTATAGATAATGATAAAACTTGCTAAGGATGTTCTTATCATCCAGATTGAAAATTGGAAAAAACTATATATTTTTCCACAATTTGATGGATAATTGGACTTAGTTTTTTTTCATATATTCAGGTTAAAGTTTTTTTTTTTCAAATTGGTAAAGCTTTGTCAAATACAATAAGATATTGTGGAAAGTGGCTCAAGTCCTTCTCTACATTACAAATATATCCTTCAGAATAAAATTTCAAAATTTTTTCTCCAGAGTTTTACATATTTTAACTGGTAATTGGACTTCTGCTTTTTTCAAAATTTTGGTTAAACCACAGGTTAAAGTTTTTTGAATTTCAATAGCTTTGTCAAATCTTTATGGATATTTATATATCTTACCAGGGAGCTTCCCTTTAGCATACTTATATCATACAGACTTAAATTTCGAAATTAAAAAAAAATTAATAATATAGAATACTTCATATACTGGCAATGCTTAGAGCAGGAGAGACACCAGGTTCCTATGGAACCGTACAAATTTTTAACCCTTAAATGATTATTCCATGGACAGTTGAATAATCTTAACTAGTAGATAAGATATGTAAGTAACATCAAGGACGTTTAAACCATGATGATGTAAGCAAAAGGTTGAAGTACAACATTCTAACAGGACAGAACAACTGCTGATATGAACAGTGCATGAACACAGTAAATGAGAACTTTGATCATGAACTACATTACCATTGCTCTAATCTCCTGATTTTACTTTCTTTGTCTGTTCTGGTGTTTTTCTGCTTCATTTTATGTGGAAAAACTCTACAGCTGAAAAGGAAATAACAGTCACATCAATACATTGGAAAAAGAAAATGGCCAAATACTCAAGGACCTGGGTTGCAAAGTATCCAACAAAATAATGGAGGTTAGGAATACCTCCTTTTTGCATTTTTCATAAAAAAGTAATAGGTTTCTTTGGCCAGAACATGTTTTCCAAAGGGTTCGTCAAATGAAATGTTTGCCATCTTGGATGACACACAGACCTTTCACAAATTTTACTTGCTTACCCACCCACATTTATCATACTATAGAACTGGTTACAAATCTGCAATCTGGCCAACAAAACATTCAATAACATTGATCCTCTATTCAAAATGGCATTTCAAAATTTAAAACCAGTTAGTTGTTCAATACTGTTCAAATAATCATGGCATATGCAAAATGGGTTTTTTTGACAGACAGATAAAAAAGTTATATGCTGTCAAAATGTTTTTTATTCCTATTTTGTATAACATCACATAACAATGTATTGATCACTTACTTTTCACCTCCCACTGAGACTATCATAGTCCCAGATTTCCTTGTAGAATAATAAGTCTCTATTCTTTTACAGTCTTTCTCAGAATAGTCTTCCCACTGACCATCCAACTCATATTGCCATTTAACTGGTGTTACACTGGTTTCAACAGTACTTTCTGAAACAGAAAATACTTGGAAGATGATCAATCAAGTACCATTCTATGTTGATCTTAAACCAGAGGCTACCAGAAGCCTCATCTGATACCATATTGCTTAATAAACACATATTTTAATGAAGCTATTTACTGTCCCATCCTTTCCTTTTGAGTTCAAAGAATCTATATTTACTCTCACATGCTTTCCTATAAAACCTATATATTAAAGAAGCTATTTACTGACCAATGTTTTCCTGTTGAACTTATACTCAAGAAGCAGTTTACTTTCATACTTTCTTGTAGAGCATATATTTTAATGGGGCTATTTACTGTATCATGCCTTTCTGTTGAACCTATATTTAAAGAAGCTGTTTACTCCCATACTTTCCTGTTGAGCCTATATTTTAAAGAAGCTATTTACTGTCCCAGACTTTCCTGCTAAAGGTTTTTTAAAGAAGCTATTTAATTTCCCATGCTTTCATGATGAACCTATATTTTAAAGAAACTCCTTTTTATTGTCCCTTGCTTCCCTACTGAGCCTAAATTTAAATGATGCTATTAACTCTCCCATACTTTCCTGTGAATCTACATTAAAAAGAAGCTATTTCCTGTCCAAAGCTTCACTATTGAACCTTTATTTTAAAGAAGCTGTTTTTTACTGTCCTATTTTTTCTGTTGAACATTTTTACTAAAGAGGCTATTTATTTTTCCATGATTTTCTTTTGAAACTTAATTTTAAAGATGCTAATTACTCTCCCATGCTTTCCTGTTAAACCTTTATTTTATATAAGCTATTTAATGTCCCACACTTTACTGTTGCATAAGCTTATATTTAAATGAAGCTATTAACTGTCCTGTGCTTTACGGTGAACCTATATTTTTAAGAAGCTACATACTGCCCATGCTTCCCTGTTGAACCTATATTTAAAAAAAAAACATTTAATGTCCCATGCTTTCATGGTGATCCCATATAACATTTATTTCAAAGAAAAATATTATTTTTGTTACTTTACTAAATAAAAATAAAGTTGCCAAACACTCATTGTACATGCCCTATTAGTGGTTTTGAGTTTGCATAAACCATTCAGAAAAGAATTGTTTATCAATGAGACACAAAACTTGAGTGGAAAAATAAATTTTATGCATGATACCATCACTAGAGTCTGCAGGATGAGGTCTGGTTCCCCGTTGTGAAATGTTAGATGGTTCTTCTTTGACTTGATCACCAGAACCACTGGTTTGTGGACCTATATTATTGCCTGTTGACATATTTGTCTCTTCAATAGATCCTTGACCAATGGTCTGAATATTTGAACTGGTTCCACCTTCTAAAGACTGGAACCCAGTGGCAGAATCAGTCTGTATATTAGAGCTGGTGGCTCCACCATGTTGCTGATCAGAAGATGCTGCCTCTGCTTGACGCTTTCGTTGCTGTTTTATTCTTTCATATTCCTGTGGTGTTCTGGAAGAAAATTTCAATACAATGATAACTTTTAATTTGTAAATAAAAAAGTTTGTTTGAAAATAATTCAGGAGAAATAAAAGTCAATGTAAGAAAAAAAAGATACAATAAATGCTTGATTTATATGCTTCTAGTGTTTTATTATGGACTATAATGTGCTAATTGTGTTTAGCTTCATTTATTGTGACTTTTTGTATTTATTTATTACATGTTTTATGTCTGTGTATGTATATATCTTGAAATCTCATGTTGTTTGTTTTACTTTTCATACCTGCAAACTTTAAATATTTTCATTCTTACATACTTAACACAAAGATTTCTTCAAATCAAACACTTATTATATATACCTGAAGAATCTTATATTGACTTTCATGATTTCTACAGACAAGACAGTTTTAAATTTAAAGATTTACCAATCAAATCTATTAGAATTAGATTATTAAAGTAAGATTTTGATACCCTGACTCATAATTTTATCATTTCAAAATACTACATGTAATAAAATCGTAGCTGAGTCAACAGGGTCAATGGACAAAACTACATGGATGTTGTAAATCACTTATTTCTGCACAAACATGTTACCAGCATTCATTGAAAAGTGTGTAAAGTGCAAAAAATAATAAATAAACACTATTTTCACATTCAAAATCTTATAAAAAATAATTATGTCAACATAATTGTTGCTTACATAATTTGCAGGTCAATTTTGCCATATCCTCCAAATCTATAGTTTCCACGGATACCATTCTCCCACCTGACCTGTAAAAAATTTTTTAATTCAAAATCTTATGAAATGTTAGTGGAAGTTTTACCAATTATATATATATATATATATATCATCCAATTTTTTTATCCTGATGAAGGTAACTCTAGAAAAAGTGCTATATAAGTCATCAAATTTGACTTTTTAGCATTTGTTACAAAGGTTTGTGAGATGTGGATCATGTCTTTCTGGCATATATTTCAAATTCTTTCTTTAAAATATTAGATTGTGATATAATTTAAGTACATCCTCAACACTATATAGAAGCAACAGATAAATACAAAAAAGTCATTTTTTTTTTTATCAGGAGATAACCCAGGTGAGAAGTTATTGTTAAAAAAAGTTTTTGTCAAGTGAATTTGCAAAAATGTGTTGTACATGATTAAAATATCAAATTAAATTAGAATCCTAAATAAAAAAAAAATAAAAAAGCAAAGTACTCAAGTGAAGATAATATTGATTTAAACAGAAAATTTTCATGATGTATATTACATAAAACTAACATGTACAATTCCTTCATCTTCAAAATGATACACACATCCAACAGAGCCATCTCCTCCATCCTGGTCATCCCATTCCCAATCTTTACCTAAAGAAAAGAACAATACCATATTGACTGCTTGTGGGAGAAATAAAATCCATCACCCTATACTGTGGTTGACAAGTTATTCTGTGACTACCACATTTACCATGCAATAATCCCATAACAGTCAGCTTTTTTAACCATATTGTGAGATGTTTCAAAGAAGTTGGTTTAATTAAACTCTTTTTGGGTCTCAAGAATTTCAGAAATTTTAAGGATTAAAATTATACTTAAACTATTAATTTGTAGAATAGTAAAATATTCAATTTCAACAGTTTTGGTTTTATCATTGCATTATTACAGCTCATGTGCATTAAGCATTTTTCAAATACTAAAAATTTTCCAAATCTTTATATTGTTGTTGATTTTTGGCATGATCACTTGAGTTCAGTCTGGTTTTTTTGGTGGGGTCTGCATTAATTAAAGATAAACATTCATTTTTGGTTTTTTTTGTACTCTCTGTCCTGTTCTAGTTCTACAGTTTGCAGTGTTTTTTACTATTCTCCTTTTATCTGATCCTTTGTTTACTCTCACTTCCTCTGCATTCTTTATGATGATTTTTGTCAAAAATATGTAACGGTTGCACTTGTCTTTAGTTAATAGTTTCATCATAAAAATTACTGCTGCCAATAATTTCAAGCCAAAATCATGGTTAAGTTTGACAATTTTTTCTGTTAGTTGAATTTTAGCTGCTTTAATGACTTATAGAAAAAACTGAATTAAACAACAATACAAGCATATCTCAATAGAAATCAAACCATTATTGACAATTCTAAGCCAACAGTAAATGTGAGTTAGACAAGACAAGTTTATCACATGGTACTCTCTTGTCCAATCAGATAACACTATATTCTCCAATATTTACAAATTGGATTGATAAACATTTAAAAAAATCTCTTGACATAAGTATAGACAAATTCACAGTCTAGTCTGCCTTTGTGCAAATAGCACAACTTCCCTTACAAATGTTATGTCACAAAGTAAATATTTTGATGTAATAGTAAAAATTCAATTGGCATTTGACATTAATAAGGTCTCAAGCAGAGTATACCATGGGTCAAGGGAATAACAATTCCAGACCATGTAGTCAAGTAAAGTTCATTTATGGCACCAAAAACAAGCCTCACCATATTTGTTGTTTATAACAAGTAATTGTAATATCGTAGTAAAATAATCATGATTTGTGAGACATGAAAGAAAAAAGTTGATAGTCATATGGCAATGTTGCTTACTAACATAATGTGTCCAATGGACATGGATGCCCCTGCTTCGGCAAACATAAAGTAGACATATGTCTGACCTGAATAGGAGAGAGATGGTTCAACTCTACCTGCTTCCGACTAAATGTCAAATCAGTCCAACATACAAAGGCCAAGAAATCTTTGATGAAAGTTAATCGATGTACGTATATATATGGACATATAAGAGTAAAAGTTAATGCCCTGTCACCTAAAAACAGATGCATACAAAGCAATTAGTTATATCATAAAAATACTCCTCACTGTAGCAATCCTGTCACAAGGAAAACACATTAAACATTATACATACCCTTTTTAACATAAACTCCTTCAGCAATAAGGACATCATCTGGTAATATTCTAGGTTCATCTACTATCATTAGATCATGGGCATTCTGGGCACCATGGCGATATCTTCCAACATTCCCACAATCCCATTTTACTCTAACATAACCTTAGGAAATAAAAAATTTAGTAAATAGACCCTTTTACTGTACTTGCGTTCCTGTTACTTTGGGTGGAAAATAACATATTTTCCCGTAAAAATGACAATCAAATATAACGTCTGAAATATTGTGTCGTCGTATTTCGTACACCCGGAAGCTGCTTCCATTCAAGTGTCAAAAGCAGGAATGCAGCATCAGTAAAAGGGTCTATTGGATTATGGATTAATTAATATTTAATTGCATATTAATTTTCCCAGTCAAACAATATTGTACATGGTATTTTACTACAAAATTATAAAATCTAGAACTTTACATAGTTCTCTTAATTAGTCTTTTACTACATTAAATTTCTAAAACTGAATAATAACTTGAAATGTTGACAAACTGTATTACCCATGAAAGAATCAACTTGAAAAGGAATTTTATTAAGAAAAATAAATATTTAATCCTTGATAAGAGGTAGATGCATCTTTCTTCCTTAAAGCTGCTAAACTATATGTTAACAAGAAAAAGAGACATTTTGAATTATCTAATTACTTAAATGCTTTTGTTAACATTCATATTTTTTCTCACACTGTTCCTTTGTTCATATTAACCTCTTGATCTATGTCCAATCACCGTTCCTGTCCCAAAGCCATCTTGGTCTCCCCACATCCAATCAGGTCCACGGCGTACTCGCAGACCAACCTCCATCTCACTCTCTTCATCAATCTCATTACGTTGTTGTTCACGGAGTTTACTGATCTCAATCTCCTCTTCTGTTTCCTGTATCACCCTGGTAACAACCTCATTCTGTTTTCATAAATTATTTCAAAATTAGAAATTGCAACCAAAATTAAAAGAAAAAGGTTGATGTCATAGCAATATTGGTACATAAAAATCTTATCATTGAGCATCCCCTTTAAAAAACCTTAAAGGTCTTTATTATTTACAAGTTCTAATAATTTTGTCTTTCTAATCAGCAGATTTATGGCTATTATTAATTCATTATTCAATTTATGGGGATGTCTTTGTTCCTTACATTCTACACACCAAATTAACATTCTCATACAGAGAAACAAAGTTAAATACATGGAAAAACATTTTTGTTATAAAAATGTCTGCTAAAAAACAGAATTTTAATTTCAACTTTATTTTTGCTTAACAGTTTGATAGTTCTTACCAAACCATTATTCTACCTATAATGAGCATGATTAAATATTGTTCTATCCAATATTTAAAAAAAGTTCTAATTTTGAATTATTTTTTAATAAAAGGTTCAGACCGCCTCGGTGGTGTAATGGTTATCGTGCTCGCCTCGAGTGCGGAAGGTCGTGGGTTCGATCCCCGGCCGGGTCAAACCAAAGACATTAAAATTGGTATAT
>JAULBM010048821.1:10138-20380 GCA_032357055.1 Geukensia granosissima | reverse complement strand
ACACAAGTTTCGATCTGCGACTCGATTACAGCTGTGAGACTTTCTGCAATTTTTGTTGATAAAACGGGAATTATAGTGTTCAGTACCTCAGGATCGCTGAGAGCCTCCAGTACCTTGTCTGTAATATTTTTTCGTAACACCGGGCCCTTTTTAGACTCAACTCCGACGTCTCGGAGATCACCGATAGAATTTCTCCTGCGAATTTGTTGGGTCTGTTGTCTTTGTGTAGCAGGCAAATTGTTTTTTAATGAAAATATATCTAGGTATGGCGTAATTTTAAGTGAAAAATATTTTCTTCTTCCTTAAGAGATTTTTTACAATCGTTGAAAAAGTGATTTGAAAGGGAAAATTTCTATAGTAAATTTTTGGTGCATTAAAAAATCAAATTCCTTTGATTGTATTACCATATATATGGTGTTAAACTGTGAATTATATTTAAAACCAAAAAAGTTGTACTTGTGATCTAAAAGGGGCTATTAATACATAATTTAAGAAAACCCGCCAAAGTGAGTTATCTCCCTTCTCCATGCAAATTGCAGCTTACCAAGATTTGAAGAAACCATTGAATAAATTTGCACAACTATTGATAATTTATCAACGACTTAGTAAGGCTGTTTTTTTATTAAGCATGGGCCAATCCAAAACAACTTGAAATAAAATTAAATTGAAAAATCCGATTTCTGAAGTGAACTGCGTCAACAGTAGATATATATATTTCTGTTATATACATCCCTGATGGGATGTTAATAAAGTTTTATTGGTCTTCTTATTTTTTACCCTTTGCAAAAACCTGAACAGTGCTTACACACTGTTGCACGCAGTTGAATTTGGCTTTTGACTTTTTTTCATAAACGTATGTAAGAAGTGGATGTGTCTTTCTGGCATATATTTCAAATTCTTTCTTTTACTATTATTACGGAGTTTTTCTCTTATGACGTGGAAGATCGTATAAAAATGTCATGCTCCAATTTATTTTCGGGTACTAAAATGTGTGACACGGTTTACATTTTGTAACATTGTAATTTGTAAAATTCCATGATTGTGCCGGATAGTGTAATTTCATATCGGCGTCCATTTCGTTACGAAATACAAAATTACCAATCTTAAATAAATATGGAAAATTTAGTTATGCTTTATGTACATCCCAAGGAGCAACCCCCATCAGTAGCATCAGAACCGAAACATAAGAGGTCAAAGATCCAAACATACCACAAGAAACATGCACCCAAATCCACACAAATCGAAATGGATAGCCAAATCCGACGGCAGGGACAACTACTAATAGCTCTAATTTTCGAGGCCTTTCCGTATTTTCAGTGTTTTAGAATTTTAGCAAATGCAGAAAATTTCTGTGTAACATTGTTTGATTTTCATGTCAGACAAGTCTGACAACTGGGCTGGTGAATACACTCGGGGACCAATGTTCCACCAGCAGAGATATCGACGCAGTGGTTTCAAAATACAAAATTACCAATGTTAAATAAATATGGATAATTTAGTTATGCTATATGTACATCCCAAGGAACAACGTACACCCCATCAGTAGCATCAGAATCGAAACATAGGAAGCCAAAGATCCAAACAAGCAAAAGAAGCACTCAAATCAAAAATCGAAATGGGTAACCAAAATTCGACGGCAGGGACAACTACTAAATGCGTTACTTTTCGAAGCCTTTCCGTATTTTCAATGTTTTAGAATTTTAGCAAATGCAGAAACTTTCTGTGGAAAATTGTTTGATATGAACATCGCTGTATATTTCATTTGGTCCATGAATATTACTATATATATAGAAATTCAAAAATATAAAAATAGGAGATGTGACATGATTGATCATGAGACAGTCATCTACCAAACGACAGTCGAACCTTAACTTATGGACTTTGATTTGTTCGGTAATTGTGTTATATACTTTATTTACAGGTCCTACTACGGCCTTCAACAATGAACCAGAGTCCTTACCATAAAGGAAGCTGCAAAAAGCCCAAAATACAAAATGTGAAACAATCAACAAAACACGACAATCGACCTAATCTATTTTTTAAAAATGCTGAACAAATAACAATAAATGATTAATCAAACAAAGAAAACCACTGGACTACAGGTTCCTGGCTTCGGACAGACACACAAGTATGTTTTGGGGTTAAACCGGTTGGTGAGCGCTCAATCTTCCGCCTAAACTGGGACAGTGGCGTGACAAAACAGCAATTATAAAACACTATAAAATTGGTTGAAATGGATTTAACACCTGAGATCGATACTGAAAACCAGCAGCAAATACAATTAAAAATAATATGTGACACAACAAAAGGATCGACATCGAAAGAGTACTCGCAGTTGCTGTCTGCTAGTTAAAAACCCAATGTAACCCACCAGGAAATCCAAAAAGTTAACCTCCTTTTTTAATCGCCAGTGTTTTTAATGAAGGCAAATCAAGAAAAGCCCTTAAGACGCAGTTAAATTTGGCTGCTTAATATTTTTTTTCAAAAACGTATGTAAGACGTGATTCCATATTCTTTCTTTAAATATTATAAACGGAATATTTATCTTTTGCTGTGTGGAGGTCGAATATAATGCTTACCTTGCTTTAGTTGTATGCCCTTCTTTTTTTGGGCACTAGAATGTGTGTTTGAAAATATATTATTTACATTTTTCCAGCATTGCAATTTGTAAAATTCCATGATTGTATCTTTATGATTGTCTTATAACGCCATGAACTGTAGATTTCATATGGTCTTTAATGTAGCTAGAAATTCATTAAATTTTAATCATCTTCCGATTGTTGACACTTTACACGCAGTTAAATTTGGCTCCTGAATATATATTCATAAACATATGTAAGATGTGGATCATATCTGTCTGGCAAATATTCCATATCCTTTCTTTTAAATATTATTGTAACCCAGTTTTTCTCTTTTGGAGGTCGTAAAGAGCTTCCTCATGCTTGATCTATATGCAATTACTAAAATGTGTTTTGAAAAATTTTTTCATTGTAATTTGTAAACTTCCACGACTTTTTCAGAAAATAACCTGGAATTTGATCTTTTGCTCTTGATTTTCGGAGTGCGTGAAATATGGCAGTATAGAAGGTAGAAAAAAATCAACTGTTTTGATTCTGTTACAGAGAAAAGAGAAAAAGTTGGCGCAATATTTAAGTTTCACGTTCCTCTATAAAGATGATGTTCTTTCATTAAATAATTACACATTTGGTGACTTTGTTGACCGCATCTATACAGTTGAAATTGAAATGAAGTTTACTACAGAAACAGAAAGGTCTGCTTCATACCTTGACTTACACATATGAATTTAAGTAAAGGTGGGTGAAGAACAAAACATTTCGACAAGAGAGATGACTGATGTTCCCATTGTAAACTTTCCGTTCATGTCTAGCAACATTCAAGCCGGAGTGTATATTTCACAGTTGATACGCTACCCCGGGCCTTCCTATCAGGATGTTATTGATAGAGGGTTGATGCTGAAAAGAAAGCTACTGAACTTAGGGTTTCTTAAGGAAAGACAAAAGTCATCACTCCGGAATTTTTCCAGTCGCCATCATGATTTGGTTGACCGATATGTAAGATCCATTTCACAATTGATAATGAATATCTTTCCACTCTCGTGACAACAAATCCGTTTATATACCGGTTGTGACTAACACCGATTGCGACTATATTTGACGGCTTTGTCTACTGAGTAACGCGACGGGTGCCACGTACTAGTGGAGTAGGAGTTGCTAAACCTTCCGGAGCACCCGAACTCACCTTAGTTGTAATAAGTTTCTTGTTACTCTAGCTTTAGTGTTCTCTGTAGTGATGTGCGTACTATGTTTGTCTTTCGTTTCTAATTTGTTGGCCACGGTCTTGTGTGTTTTCTTATTTAACGATTTCTGTCTTTGGTTTCTTCTAATTCAGAGACAGAGAAATTAAATTAAAAATGTCCATTAAGTCCATTTTTGCTGCGTTGTTGCGACAACTTGTCTGTCGAATTAGTTAAGAATTAAAAATTGCTCTTGCAGAAAATTTGGCAGGCATATTGAAAGATGAAAGGCTATCTGTACGGACACTTGTGTAATTCTGGATATGACATTTGCAGATCGAATGCTTGATGTCTTAATTGACAACCTTTTGTAGTGTTAACTGACATCTGTTTCAACCGACTATCAGCATTCCAATGGGAACCAATGTTTGTCAATCTTGCCGATTTATTCTTTTATTCGTATGAGGCTGAAATCATATAGAAAATTCAGCGAAAAGATAAAGAGTTCAATCTTTTTAAGTATGTAGATGATGTTTTTTCACGGAATAAATTTGGTGACTATGTACTTAAAGCAACATTCCATTCGTACCGGCATACGGAATATATACTAGTTTTCTTAAATGATACACTTCTCCAAGGCTTTTGCTTCCAATCCCGATTTTATTTATGGCAATAAATATGAAGCTACTAAACCAATGAGTTCTCGAAGAAAGATTAAAATTTTTCGGTCGCCATCATACTCTGGTTAACCGTATGAAAATCTATTTCATAAATGACAATGGATATCTATTCTGTGCCGGGACAACAAATCCTTACCTATACCGGTTGTTGATAAACACCGGCTTTCAATATTGAGTAACACCACGGGTGAAGGTAGTGAAGCCCGAGTTGCTTACTCTTCTGGAGCACCTGAACTCATCAACCCTTGTATTTGAAGGGTTCCTGTTAGTCCAGCTTTAGTTTTCAGTGTAGTGTTGTGTGTAGTTATGATTGTCTTGTATTTCATTTTGTGAGTTTTTGACTTGTCTGTCTTTTGGTATCTTTGAGTTCTGTTTAAGTAAAAAGTCAAATAAATATATTTTATGAATTCAAATCCGTTCCTATACCTGTTGTGACTAACATCGATTATACCGGCTTTGACCACTGAGTAACAAAACGGGTGCAATTAGTGGTGCAGGAGTTGCTTACCCTTCCGGAGCACCTGAACTCACCCTGGATTTGTTAGGTTTCGTGTTACTCCAGCTTTAGTTTTCATTTTGTTGGACATGGTCTTGTCTGTCTTCCGACTTAGTGAGACTATATTGTTAATAATAAACTTTGAAGGTATTTCTCTGTTCTAAAATACAAAATTACCAATGTTAGATAAATATTGAGAATATTGGTATGCTATATGAACATTTCAAGGAGTAACCTCTCTTCAGTTGCATTAAAACCAAAATAGAGAAAGTCCAAGATCTAAACAGCAAAAGAAACATAAAAAATCCAAAAAAAAAAATCGAAATGGGAAGCCAAATCCGATGGCAAGGACAACTAGTCCTGTTACATTAATAATTTTAAATTATAGTTTTGTTGTTATTGTTGTTGTGTCCTTTGATCGGCTAAAAGGGTAGACCGCAAACTCACATATATAATGAGGATTAAGCTTTTTGATTGGAAAAATATTTGAAAACTCATTGTAAATCTGAAAGAAGTGTCTTCCTCTTTCATTTTTTCTACGCGTTATTCAATATGTGCTTAATTAACAGACCGGCGATATTTCTTTGGCAAAATAGGCATTAAACAATACATTTTTTGGTGGCTGTTCTAATTTAAAAATATAAATGCGATTTGCTTATTTTTTTCGACTCCGATTTTTTTGGTGGGGTCTACAAAATGCTTTTTGTTTCGTTATTGTTTTTTTTGACAAGAAATTTATTTACCCAGTTGGGTCTTACTTAGTTGACATTTGCGGTTTTGTTCTTTTCTAGTTTAAAAATATTTATTCCTAATAAGCATATAAATAATACATACAAATTACAAAATTTAATGTATAATAAACCGAAAGGATTCGGAAACAAGCTGTGTGTAGCTTATAAGACTCCGTCTCCTATGTTTTGCCCATAGCAGATATTTACGATGAGTTGACATACTCATGGATGAATATTAATTTCGAGAAAGATAAATTTATATATGAACAAAAAAAGTTTAGGTACACAATATTGTTGAAAAGAAAATGAATAAAAAACAAAAAGATGAAATCATTTGATTGAAGAAGTGCAAGTTAATGAGTAAAACATTTACTTTAATGGATATATTTCTGAACCTGTAAAAATACTTGTTTGTTCGGGCTATCTGTTAGAACATCTGAGGCATATAATAACAAATTTGTGTTAAAAATAATAGGATAATTAATTGCAAGTATAGTGTTATATCAGTATACTGTCTACAATGAAGTAAATTTATGGGTTGTTGACTCTGTTGAGCCACAAATACAATAGACCATTTCAGGGTTTTGGGTTTTTATCAATTTTCTCGATTTCTAATGGAGAATAAGATCAAAATTTACCCCATAATTTCCCCCTTTTATCATTTTGGCGTTTCAAAAGGGAGCCCGGGCCACCTGGTCCAACTTGATCCGCCCCTGACCTTAATGTGAACGCTCTGCAATAATGATACTCTTAATACTGACACTTTAAAAATATTGCAGATTCCACGTACAGCAACAGTTATCCCTCTTACAGTAGGTAATTCTCTGCTTTGCCTTTTATAATGAGAAGCATTAACTTCGTATTTTATATTGTATTCAAGATGAGATGTTTTAGAAACTGAAATCTACGATAAAATACCAGACGTCAAATAAAGAATAAACCGTAGATAAATTTATTCAGTGTTTTTGTGTGATACAAGACTTTCTCAAGTCTTTTATATTTACTTCGCTCACAAACGATCATATGTTATTTTTTCTTTTGGAAAAAGTATCGTTTAAACAGAGTAATAAAGAGATATAAAAGGAATTCGAGGATACCAAAGGGACAGACAGAATTACCGTTAAGTCAGAAGACAGACAAGACCATGGGCAAGAAATGAAACGAAATGTTTTTTTTTAAATGTATCACAGTTTGTTGCAAAACGGAATGGCTTCGAAACATATCGCACCTAGTTGTTGTCCCTACCGTTTGACTGTCATCGTTTTTTGTTTCTTGTGGATTTGAGTACTTCTTAAACTTTGTTTGGATCTCGGACTCCGACTGTCATTTGATGGATGGCTGTTTCATGGAAAATCATGCAACATCTCGCATTCTAATATTCCGATGTTTTGGTTCTGATGCTGCTGGAGAGAGGTTACTCCTTTGAATCTACATAAATCATGTTAAATTCAACTTGTTCAACACATTTATTCAATCTTATTTAACTTTGCATCTTAACCACTGGGTCGAAGCTTTTTATGATGGACCAAATTCCCCTGGAGGGATTCACCATATCAGTTGTCATATTAGATTTAAAACACAACTGGTAGTTTTCCCTACTTAGATTTGGTACTTAGCATTTCGATATTTTTGGATTGGAGTGCTTCTTTCGCTAGATTTAGATCCTGGATTTTTATTTTGGTTCCAATACCACTGTTTAGAGGTTACTCCTTGAAATGTGCATATAGCATACGAAAATTCTCCAAATATTCAATAATGGTAATTTTTATAATTTTGAAATCACTTGTTCGAATACCTCTGTTTATTGTATTAACCAGCCCTGTTGTCAGAATTGTCTGACATGGAATTTATCAAAGATTGTTTTACAGAAATTTGCTGCATTTGCTAAAATTCTAAAGCACCGAAAATACAGAAAGGACCCGAAAAATATTGCACTTAGTAGTTGTACCAGCAATCGGATTTGGCTTCCCAATTCGATTGGTTTGGATTTGAGTGCTTCTTTTGCTATGTTTCATGTGTTAAGATCAATGTTTCACATTGTATACTTATCTGGCATATAGTCATTATATTTACATACGACCACTTTTAATTTTTGGGGCCTTTTACAACTTGGCGTAGGGTGTGGATATGTGTTTAATATTTTGACCTTAGGACAACTAGAAGATGTTTGGAACTTACACATTTTGGATGGCTGTCTCATGGACAATCATACAACATCTTTTTCTATACATATAACATCTATTATTTCTTTATTACATTCCAAATTTGTATTATTGACTAAAAGAAAGAACAGACAATCCCAAATCGAGGCTATAATTTACGAACTTTTGCCCATTTTTTTTATAGAACTTTCGGTATAAATTCACGCGACAAACTATTCAAATTATTGTACACATCGGTACTTTTTCCTGATAATATGATTATGCATTCCTAAATCAAGGTCATATACCTTTTATTGTCAAATGTTCATATTTGTTGCAAAATACGACAAACGATTTTTAGTTGTTTAATGTTCAATATTTGTACCTCTGACCTAGTAATATATTTATGCACTAAAGGCGAATGAATTTTTACACGAAGAGCGGGATATTTGTATTAACAATAGAAAAGTAGTTCCGGTAGTATATAAACCGGGTGGGTGCACGAGCTGGTTATCGATAAGGGCGGCGACCATCTAGAGCATACACACGTTTTGTGTATTGGAAGTTAAATTTTGATAAAAAGTTTTTTGATTCATTGTATTAATACTTATTTTGTATTTTGTAGATTGCATGACTTGTTATCATTAGAATTTCACAGATGGACATTCATATATTGAGAGACTGAAATGTTGTTTGTGTTTTTTCTTTAATAAATTTAAGATGGTCTCCGCACCTGACAATCTCTAATTGATTTGTTAATTTATTTAATTTAAGAGTTCAATCAGACAAAGATTTGAGAAAAAGCTAGGTAATTGCTTTTCGGGTTGCTCTTTTTGGTAGAAGTGGTTTGGGAAAGTCTATGTGCATAAATAATTTATTTTCGGTTGAATGGAGTGAATTTAGAAAATAAGAATGATTACACAAACCTTAACCCCCAGTGGAGATTAGGGTAAAGAAATACAGACCGTCTTGTTTGTCCGCCCGCTAGAGTGGCGTCCGTTGGTTGGGCGGAATGTATAAATACGCAACCACTTCGAGAGTAGGCGCGCCGAGTTAAGAAATTAATTGCTCGGTTTCTCCACCAGAAGGGGCGTCTGTTGGTTGGGCGGGATATTTAAATGCTGAACTTGTCTCGTACGAAACGTTAGCGTTGTGCCCCTTCATGGGAAAGCATGTTAAAGATCCCTTTGCAACAGCTCGTAATGAGAGGTCCGTAGGTGACCAGTTGCTTAGACTTAATTTTCCGCACTACCCAAATAGTCCCAATTTGGTATCCCGTCGCTATTAAATTCCCTGGCCTACGCCCAGCTTGCCCATTTTATGATTAATTGTTCGTTTACTTTGTGCAATTTCAAAATCAAGTTTAAAACACAGCTCAATATATCTCAAAATGTATTTTTTAAAGGGGCAGAAAATGGGTAATTTTTCTCTTAGAGGTCCATTTCGACCAGATTTTTGTTTTTATTCGATCACAATAAGTCAGGATAAAAAATAAATAAAAAAATCCTAGTCTCCCAAATTAAAAAGATCCGTCTTTAATGTTATAGACCAAAATATTTCTCTGTCAAATTTCCGATCTTAGTTTATCCTCGAAATTCAGACAGTAGTCTAGACAATTCTTATCAAATTGGAATTTCTTATCTTGTTGATCAACTATTGAATGACAAAAGGTGTGGTTTAAATGTAATTACAAATATGGAATTGCTAGAACAAGGTTTGTCTTACAAAATATTAGTTTTTTGGAAAAAGAAATATGGTATCTTGACAACTGATAAACACACAAGGAAGATCAAAATTTTAGAGTTTAAAAATAATAACTGACAGTTAAAGTGGAATTTTTGGATTTTTTAGTAAAATATGGTAGCAGTTTGTCTGGTGGTTTTAAATATTAGTATTCTTACTGGTCGATCTTTATCAGGTCATTTTAATTTGCTTTAAATACAAGTAAACCATATAAACCCTATTAAAATAAGGCGCAAAGAGACGTGCTGTGATTTATAGAAAAACATTCATCAAAATGAATGTAGCCTAGTCTAACATTCGAGGCCTTCATCAATAGACAAAGAACAACACATTGAAGATGGTTGTAAAAAGCCCAACAAGAAAACATGTTAAAATTATACAGATGTATCAATAATCGACATTATTATAGGCTAAAACGAAAAACAATTAAGTAACAGTAAAATATCAAACCAATGTCCTCCATTAGATATTAGCTTTCCTACTTGAAACAGGGACACAAAATTTGTGGTTGGATTAAACATGTTTGTGAGAGCCTTATTATCCACTAAAATAGGAACAGAAGTGTTAGGGTTAATTTATACTTCACCCTGCTATCGCCGTGCGACATCTTGCGAAATTCGCGCGACTACTGCACGATGTCGCGCGATTTTCACTGGGATTAAAAGTATAAACAAAGTACGACAAGTATAAACACTCA
>JAULBM010048821.1:0-10128 GCA_032357055.1 Geukensia granosissima | reverse complement strand
TGTCGCGCGAAATTCGCTGAGTGTGATAACCGGTTGTGTAGTATAAATGAGCCCTTACAATTAATCAAAATTCTGAAATCTAACTGTTAAAGTCGGTACGGATACTAAAGACGACAGCAAATAAAACAAAATATAGAAAGAAGTACCAAACTCGAAAATAACTCACTGTTTCTGAGAACTAGTTCAAAATCCAACAGCAATTGATATACAAACAAGGTTTCGTAAAGCTTCCTATGGAAAAATACCTTTTGCCGGTTATAAAGAAGTACTGAAAGTGAGAAAATGCGTGATAAAATTTTAACCTTCTAGTTTTCTTTAGTTTTTTATTGACAACTTATTAAAATAATATTAAGGAAAAGTTTATTAAAACGATCGTTAAATTCGAATTTTATTTTAAATGTCAAGCTTTATTACAAACATTTCAAGAAAAACCCTTTCCCGCCAAATTTTCAAATGCTTATATCTAAAAAAAAAGAACACACTGACCCATATGATAATAGCTATCACAATTATTTGAAAACCATATTATTTTCAAACAGAGTAGCGAAAATACTTAAATGACTATAAATTTACCAACGATTTGCTATGCCCTAAGCATTAATATGATTAACATAATTAACGAAGAGCACTTATTACCATCATATGTTTAATTTTAGCAGATGTGAGATGTGCAACCGATATAACTTCTTTTGAAGCCATTTTATAGATTTAGAAAATATTTTTGTTTTATAGATTTAAAAAATCTATTTTAGGTGTATTCATCTTATGGATTGGGACATTATTTCTTGTAAATGGTTGTTCAGCATCTGTAAAAAAGGGTCTTGCCTTGTCGAACGGAAAGACCTACATGTGTGGAGATGAATACCTCTTCAATAATGTCCATTGGTGGTAGGTTAATTATGTCTTTCTATATTTATTTATTGATCAGTGTTTATTGGTGACCTCTTGTTGAGGAATGCGATCTTGCGTCATTGAGCTGACAAATTTCCTTAAAAATCGTCTTAGAATTTACGAAGCATTATACGTTGCCATTTTCTGGTTTTAAAGTTATACTTTGACTACTGTAAATCTATGTAGCCAATGAATGCAATGAGTGGAGTTAGTGTAACATTGATATAATTACAATAGCTTTTTAGGTCGAATTTGTATTGCTTTAATAGAATAAATATTAAATGCCCAACGGCACACAAACTTTAAAAAACAAAAACAAGCTCAACAGATAATGTAAATACACATCTTTGTGGATATATAATCTACCAGTAGCTCATTACGGATGTAATGTGTCGATGCCTCTGCTGGTTTACATTGTTCCCCGGGGGGTATTTACCAGCTCAGTTGTCAGCATTGTCTGACTTGAAATTTATCAAACGATGTATACAGAAATTTGCTGCGTTTGCTTAAATGCTTAAACACTGAAAACACGGAAAGTCCTGCCGTCGGATTTGGCCTTCCATTTTTGATTTCTTTGGATTTGATATGTTTGGATCTTTGACTTCCTGTGTTTGGGTTCTAATGCTACTGATGAGAGGTAACGACTTGAAATGTACGTATAGCATACCTAAATTTTCCATATTTAGTCAACATTGGTATTTTTGTACTTTTTTAACTCTACATAAATTTTTTTTTCTAAATCCAGGTACGATTGGAGTAGGTCACCAGACGGGGTCACATTCTCCATAACTGCACACAAACAGTGAAACCAGGATTCGTGCCGATGGTGTGGGGTTTATCTTCTTTACATAAGTTATTTAACTTTTCCAACGACTCCCGATATGTACTTGGATTCAACGAACCTGACCACAGTGACCAGGCACATCTGACACCTGTGCAAGCTGCGGCTGAATGGAAAAATTTGGAATCAAAAGCAACAGGCAAAATTTTAGTTAGCCCTGCGTTTACTAATATCCATTCGTATGATGAGTTCTTTCAAGCGTGCACTGGGTGTACAATTGATCATATCGCAACTCATGTTTATTCATGCAATGCTGGTCACGTGATGAATGTCTTGCACAATATATGGAATCGATACCACAAACCAATTTGGCTAACGGAATTTTCTTGTCCTCATAGTGTATCAGCAGATACCCAGCTACATTTCATGAAACAAATACTTCCACGACTGGAAGCTGCATCTTATGTCTTTCGATATTCTTGGTTCGTCACCAGATGGTTACATGAGGATGGATGGGTAACCAAATCTGCTAGTTTACTGCAACCTGATTCTTCTCATTTCACAACACTTGGAGCTTATTATAATAATTTCATGCATTGAATATAAAAATATTTACCATATAAAACGGTGTTATATATGTATCGTTTAACTTAAAAGAAGTCCTTGCAGATTTTATTCAAGAGTCATCTGAGGAACACGAATTGCAATAATATCCTATTGTCCATATGATTCAATCTTAATAGAAGTCATAAGTTAAACGGAAGGTATATGTATTTTGGGGTAGTATTTACTTTGCCTTTACCCTGAAGTTGTTGCTAGAAGCCGCCATTTTATTTGAAAACCTGGAAGCTGGAATATTATTGTCTAATGGACGTAGAGTTGACTAGTAGAAAGTATGTGTTTGAGATTTGTATTAACCCTTTGGTGTAAAAATTAATGTTTGTTGCCAAAAAACGGCAGATTATACTGATCCCAAATAAAGATTCGCTTCTTAATTTTATCTATATGGGTGGGAGTGGATTAAAATATTAAACTAATAATACAATTTTGTATATTTGTTTTTTAAAAATAGATAAAAATAGCGGTGAGCGGGAAGTAAGAGATGTTTGACCTCTTCGAAAAGCCGTTCATGTAGATCTGCATTTATTTAAAGGATATATAAAATGAATTTAGAAAACCTAAACATTAAAAGACCCCCGTCCCACTTTCACGAATAGAAACAGGAGCTCAGAAACTGAGGTTGATACAAGGTAATAAAACTGCAAATACAACTGTGATTGAACACAATCCTACAAAAACAAGCAACAATAGAATTAAAGCTGAACTCGGAGACGGGTGCCACTAGTGGAGACCTCCAGATTTGTGAAATCCCTTTGTTTTTCTTGTTGCTCTCCGATATTTATCTCATATATTTGAGATGTAGGATTCGAATTCTGGTGTTGTTCGCAAGATAGGGGATGGTTACCCTTCATAAGCACCTGATCCAACTCCTGTTTTGCAAAAGACTTCGTAGATCCTCATGTTTACGCGTTATCTCTTTTTACTATGAACTTTTAATCTCTGGTATGGGTATTGTACACTGGACTCTTCATTCCAATATTAATCGGAGGATGCAGCCAGCGCCTGCAAAGTTTGCCTCGTCCCCCAGCTTGACTTATTCCGCTGTTAGAGCCTAAGTTTACTTTGTGCGAATATTTGAATAGAAAATAACATGCTGAGAGTCTTTTGGCAAACTCATTAGAAACATGTTGTTTGGACACATAGTAGCTGAAAACTAAACTCGAAACAAAAAGTGAACATGAGTCAATGGAATATAAAATGTATATTCTGTGTTAAAAATGTTTTGTAACTGATCCGACTGTAGAACATAAAAAAGGGGCGATTGAGTTGGAGGATTTTTTCTTTGTCAGAATAACTTTTCTTTCTCCTTTCGAACAATTTCAGGACAAAAATATTAAAAATCCTACTCGCGTCTTTTATCAAATAAATCATGGACTTTGTGCCAACATGGCTATATAAAAGCCACTGTTTCTACAGCATTTACAGGTACTATAACCCAATCAATGACAAACGATTAACCTAGTATAAATATAACTAGAAAAATATCTGCCCAATCCACAAATCTCAGAATCCCCCTAGCCCTCCTCCAGAGAAAATCAACTGGTTAGTGACAATACAAATGAATTGTCTTATATCCCTATATAAGGTACAACATTAAAATATTCTATATAAAGAGAAATCTTTAGACAGCTTGATTATTCTGATATTTTGTCAAGATTATGTTTGGTCATCAAAGCATTCAAGGAGAAGGTCCTGTTTCGTAGTTCAACGGAGAAATGAATTTTAAGAACAATTCAAAGAACAATTTATTATTAACGATAAGCAAATAATGGATTTGCTTAAAATCGGGTTTTATGATTGTTATGTGCCTACTAATGATAAAAATACAGGTTTATCAATGATGAACAAATATAGGAAATTTTGATTAAGCCTGACACGTGTTTCAAAGAGTAACTTCTTATCAGCAGATTTTAAACCAAAACAAACAAAGACTTACACCAAAACATATTTATAAGTAATACTCATATTCAATACAGTAATATTGGCAGCCAAATCCAGAGAAAGGACAAATACATTTTGCAATATAAAGAATTAAGCCTTTTCCGTAATTTCATTTGTTAAAATTCTAAAACACTAAAATACGGAAAGGCCTCGAAAAGTACTGCACTAAGTAGGTGACCCTGCCTTCAGATTTGGAGCATGGAGCGTTTTGATTCCAATGCTACTGATGATAGGTTACTGCTTAAAATGTCCATATAGCACACGGAATTTTCCATATTTATTCAACATTGGTAATTTGGCATTTTCAAATAATTTCAGGGTTTTATGATTTAAAAAGTAGCGGAAATATTTGTAAAACAATGTGTAGTAAACTAAATGTCAGGCTGACTGACGACTGGGCTGATACATACCGACAGGAATCTCTGGTGGTGGGGATTTCTTAGGTTATCAACTATATTTCCCAAATAAAATTAATCCACTAATTAACTTCGTGACTAATTTACATTGTATCAGGAAAAGTATGGTGACACAAGATTTTTGCGATCTCATTCTGACACCGTATTATTTTATTGACGCTAAATTAATCACCAACAACTAGTCAATACACACATGTGGAAATAGAAATCTCGGTTTATGTGATTAATTACGTTAATTGGGATTATGACTTCATGCATTATTATAAGCCATCTGCTTTTATTTCATTTATTTATTTGATTTCATTTTCGAATCGTAAAGTAATTTCATGTTTTTATTGTTCTATTTTATTATCTGTTGATATTTGAATGGAAGCAGAAATGATGTTAAACTATTTCCGAATTCCCCTTTGTTATTTTCGAATTCTATTCAAAGTTTTCACTGCACCAAGGTTTCATTTGTAAACTTCGTAAATTAATAATATATTTGTCCTTTTATAAAGTTTTTGTTCTCCGTATGTCATTGTTATTGTTCTGGTCTCAGTACTAACGTAAAAAAATGTATGACAAAATACCAATAACAATTTGATGCATTGTATGGACGTTTCGTTGATTGACATCTCGTCAAGTGCCCGAAGTCAAAATCTTGGAAATCCGTTTAAAAGTACAATCAAAATTAATAACTTCAAGCATCAGAACAAAAAAAAAAAAAAAAAAAAAAAAAAAAAAAAAAAAAAAAAAAAAAAAAAACAAAAAAACAAGAGCCTATTCTAAGTTATGGGTCACCTGTGCATTACAAGGAAGAAACTTAGAAATTTATGGTAATTTCGTTTTCAATTTTAAACGGAAAAAAGTTTATGTAATGAAATGAAGTACAGAAACCTTGATTTTGATCTGAATGGTTATTGTGGATTTGGCTTCACTTCGACTTGTTTGGATTTGAGGGAATTTTTCACTATGTTTGGATCTTGGACTTCCTCTGTTTTAGTTCTTATGTTACTGATGAGAGGTTACTCCTTGAAATGTACATGTATCATACATAAATTCTCCATATTTATTCAACATTGGTAATTTTGTTTTTTTTTGTTTGGGTGTATGCCTCTGCTGGTGGACCAAGAGCCGCCGAGAGTATTCACCAGCCCAGTTGTCAGATTTGTCTGACATGAAATTCATCAAACAATGTTTTACAAAAATTTGCTGCATTTGTTAAAATCTTAAAGTACTAGAAATACGGAAAGGCAACGAAGAGTATAACACTTAGTAGTTGTCCCTGCCGTCGGATTTGGCTTAAACGAAATTTTTTGGATCCGAGTGTTTTTTCACTATGTTTGGATCTTTGACTTCCTCTGTTGTGGTTCTTATGCTACTGATGAGAGGTTACTCATTGAAATGTACACACAGTATATCTTAATTTTCCATATTTAGTTAACTTTGGTTATTTGTATTTTGACAAAGATCCTTCTGAATATTAAATTTATGACAAATTGTATAGTAATCATAGCTATCTTGATTGTAATTTTGCAGTTAATAATCGAACTCCTATAAATACGTCTCTTACTATTATTAGAAGGAAAAGTTATGAAATAAAGCTTATTAGGACAGCAAAAATTGACGAGGACTTCTATTTTGCTGCCTGATATGTTGTATATACTTCGCCCCATCTTTCTTTTCATTCTCGGAGAAACATACTTTTACGAAATTAAAACTGAATAATCATATTGTAGTTCTTCCATTTAATGACATATTCGTTTTTATGCATTCACAGAGGATAAAGAGCTTTTTAACATTCTTTAAAAATTGAACGTTGCCAGGGGAGGTAACTCCAATGACTAAATTTTTGTAAAGGATTGCACTACATAATCATAGATTTATTAATGTAGCAAGAAAACGTTAAATTTTTTACAATATATGATAAAAGCTATCTTTTCCATTCTTATTTTGGAATTCTATCGTTTTATGTACTTTATATCGAGAGAAATGTAGTTTTTCCTTATAAAATCAACAGAAAATGTTGGATTTTGCACTAGCCATTGCTTGAAAACGAGACCGGTGACATAAACATTTGATTGTAATTTTTCGAACAGCACAATAAAGGTTATCTTTTGACAAAGTAAAAAAAATTCTATCGATTTTTATTTAGACCCCCGAACCTCCTTAAGATTAAATCTGTGAGTGCATGTTATTGATTTGTATGCCCCCGTTCGGGCCCTTTGATTAGGTTTAATAAAGAATTTGAATTTCAATGAAGGGTGATTCCGATAAACGTAATTATTTGTCGGCGCATTCATTTTCGAAGAATGAGTATTCATTTACGCTGAAAAATCTTTTATTTCCACAGATGTTTTCATTTTCAACAATACCTCTCCCGTTAGCCAGGTTTATCTGTTTCCCACGGCATTATCCCCACAGAAAGATGGTGGAAGTATTTAGTGCAAGATAAGTCTTAAAAGTTCATATAACATCAGCACTAAAACACACACTCCAGGTGATCATGACAATTAAAACGATTTAACGAGTAATTTCAACATCTGAGTATTTGCCGCACTGTTCCGAAAGAAACAATATTCTCTCTTTCTCAGCCTTTCGGCTTACTGTCTCAAAGTCAAGAATTCTCATTTTGACATATGTAACAGTTTTAAATATTTGCTATGACATCAATGAACTCAATAAGTTTGAATAAAACTTCATGAAATGGGCAAATAAGGATTCTGAGTAGCATATGGAGACAGTTCAGTTAGTATTTTTCAGGAGGAGTTAAGGAGGAACCAGGAGTGACGTCACCGGAAATGACGTCAACGGAAGTCATGTGATATGACGTCATTTGTGACGGCACCAGAAATGACGTCATTGGTGGGACGCGTGCCATTTTCCTCGCGTTTTCGTTTTTTTCGGGAATAGTCGGGTATGATCCTGGATTTTCGAGATCTCTCGTGTGTTTTGGATGTGGGGCAAAGCCCTTGTACTAGTAGAAGATTTTTGCGCAAGTGCGAGTGAAAGTGCGCCATTTTTTCCCGCGCTTTTTGTTTTTTTCAGAGTGTTTGGACTCTGACTATGTCTCGAGTTACTCTTTTAACCCTGCTCAGTTGCTCATTTCGCTCTGTGACTGCTGCTGCTGCTTCTCTTTTTCACCAAACACCGGTGAGGGTAAGTCTCGAGTGATTCTTTTTACCCTGTTCAGTTGCTCATTTGCTCTTTAAACCCTGTTCAGTTGCTCATTTCGCTCTTTAAACCCTGCTCAGTTGCTCATTAGCTCTTTAAACCCTGCTCAGTTGCTCCTTTCGCTCTTTTAACCCTGCTCAGTTGCTCATTTCGCTCTGTGTCTGCTGCTGCTTCTCTTTTTCACCAAAAACCGGTTCGATACGTCTCGAGTGACTCTTCTAACCCTGCTCAGTTGCTCATTTGCTCTTTAAACCCTGCTCAGTTGCCCATTTCACTCTTTAAACCCTGCTCAGTTGCTCATTTCGCACTGTGGCTGCTGCTGCTGCTGCTGCTTGTCTTTTCCACCAAACATCGGTTTGAGTAAGTCTCGAGTGACTCTTTTAACCCTGCTCAGTTGCACATTTGCTGTTTAAACCCTGCTTAGTAGCTCATTTCGCTCTTTAAACCCTGCTCAGTTCCTCATTTGCTCTTTAAACCCTCCTCAGTTGCTTATTTCGCACTGTGGCTGCTGCTGCTCTGCTTGTCTTTTCCACAAAAAAACCGGTTTGAGTAAGTTTCGAGTAACTCTTTTAACGCTGCTCGCATGCAGTATCAGTAGTCACAGAGTGAAAGAAGCAAGTGAGCAGGGTTAAAAGAGTCACTAGAGACTTCCCAAACCGGTTTTTGGTGTAAAAGAGAAGCATCAGCAGCAGCCACAGAGCGAAATGAGCAACTGAGTAGGGTAAAAAGAGTAACTCGAGACTTACTCAGAGTCCAAACACCCATACCATAAGACGAAAAAACCAAAAAGCACGGAAAAAATGGCGCGCTTTCACTCGCACATGCGCAAAAATCTTCTGCTAGTACAAGGGCTTTGCCCTCACATCCAAAACACATGAGAGATCTCGAAAATCCAGGATCATACCCGACTATTCCAGAAAAAACCAAAAACGCGGGAAATTGGCGCGCATCCTTTCAATGGCGTCATTTCTTGTTAAGTCATAAATGACGTCATGTCACGTGACTTCCGGTGACGTCTTCGTTTTTTAAGAATCGATTGTCATACAATAAAAATGCCCTATGCACAAGAATTTCATATGTTTTTAAATGTGTGTGAATGGCAGTAAATGTTACCTTAGCAATTTTCTTGAGATAACGACGAGTTTTTAGGACCCCGGACATAGTTTCTGACGCAAACATACGACAAACAGTTTGCGTTTTTCAAAAATTCAACTATGATATTTTAAACTGTAATATTTGGCGAAAACCCTTAAAAATCTACTTGTAGCTTTCACAACTGCATTCATAAAACGATAATGAACCTGTCCATCAATTTTTGGCCGGCAATTGGACACCTAATTTGCACACAAAGGCGACTTATAGCTGAAAAAAAATATTTAAAGAAAAAAAATACTGCACAGAATCGACATCTTAAACTAATACTTTATTCGAAGAAAATTTTCATAATGGGTGGACAATCAAATTTCTGCGATTTGCTTATTTAGCAGGTGCAGAACTGATACGTTAACTTCGAAAGTCAAAACTTTTCCAAACGTTAATTCACGCAATTGTCCCAACCCAAAAATTACCGCGGGAAAATACTAGAAATTCAGGACTTGTTCTAACATACGGCAAGATGTTTAGATTAACAAAATTTTATTATAGTAAAAACAATATAAAATCTGTGCCATTTTTTTTTAATCAAATGCACATTAAACTCTCTTATATTTCACTAAAAATTTTTTGTTTCATATTTTCTCACTTTGTTCATAAATATGCGGATAAAACTTAAAGCATTTATTCTAAAGTGTCATAAATTTTTAGGGCAACCGTCGATTTGTTCAGTTGTAATCGTTGCAAAAGTGCAATGTGGTATATGATACGTCGAATTCCCTCACAAAATCTCGTAACGGACTATAGTGCATGAACATGTTTTATAAAGATATTGTATGCTGGGTGTAATTCACTCGCTTCCACAACTCAAGGCAAAACCCATTCATTGTTGGAAATTTTTATACTTTTAATTAGCGACAGATAAATTATTCGAGAACTAAATGTAATAAAATTTTTAGAAACGAAATATAAAAATATTTAGAAATGAAATATTGCATTTAAAAAAAATCTGCCACGACTTAAGTCAAAATATATCGAAAGTACAGCTATGAAGTATGCCACGTTATAAAGACCGAACAAGAAAAACGCTCTTTCTTGCCACTTTTCTTTGCCAATAAAGGTTTAGATGCCATCAATCTTGGCAATATCCTTGATCATAAATCGGTCACGTCAAAAGTGCCGCCTTATTTCAAAGATAAATCTGTTCCTATTATTTCGTATACCTACACT
>JAULBM010048800.1:0-10588 GCA_032357055.1 Geukensia granosissima | reverse complement strand
GGCGGGGTTTAACCGGTTTGTGAGCGCTCAACCCTCCCCCTTTAACCTGTGGGATCAGTGACAAAACATGAAACAGAAAGCCTAAAACAACAACCTAATTGGTGTACTTTACTCAATAAGCCAAAGACTTAGAATGCTCAAGTTTTTCTTTATGTGTGATGTAATGTACCATATATTAGCTATAACTTTTTATAAAATATTCCAGGAATTCTTGCATGTGCAACATCACAAATATACAGAAAAAAAGCTTGAGTCATTCCAACTCCAATGATTAACACATCGCGACTATGAGTGCACGTAAGAGTCCAGACAAAGGGAGATAATCTGAAGAATGATAATAAAGACAGAAACCTGTCAAAATAATGATGAAGAATCTATGACAGGAAAGTTGCAATCAACAGCTGGTTGAAAGATTCCTATTTTAATGTAAAACTTTTTTGTCAACTAAAACAGTAATTAGCAATGAGGTCTAGAATGTCTGACATTATTGATAGTAAAAAAGAAAATTTATTATCACTCAAGTTTTTATTAAGAAAAAAAAGTTGCTCTTTGCACTTGATGGAAGACTTAAAAGCCAAGTAATTACAAACAATGAACAAATATATAAAGCACAAAGGATACTTTGAAAATAAAAATATTTACAATTGAATAAGGGGTGAGTTAGGTGATAACATTTCTGATTTAAAATGAATGCAAAATGAAATAACGTAGGACTTTTTTCATTTTATATCCAAATCATAATGATCATAAAGAAAAAGAATAATCTAACAAGAACAAAGAACATACCTCTAGCTAAATGACTGCCAATTGATCTTAATAGATGAAGTTTTCGGAAGAAGTTATTAATTTGAATTGACCTGATAAAAAATCTTAAGAACAATGATTTCAAGAAAAATATGCTCATAAGAGATGACAAAGATGATAGAACAATAATTAAGGTAAGGAATAATTATGATAATTTTTAATATTTTTATAACAACAGATTCCCACAATAAAATTAAAGGAAAAAAATTATATTGCAAAATAGTTCAATGTTTCCCATTAAATAGTTCAAAACGACTAAATGTTCTGAACAAAATTCCTCAAAAAAGCATCTTCTTTTATCCAATTGATACAATTGTATTAAATGGAGTTGATAGAAAACTCATTTAATCAAGTGTAATGTTCCAGCAACCCACTGTCTCTGCCACTTTATCCAAAGTTTTATTGTAACTGGTAATGCAGAGTTGTCTCCCATTAAAATAAAATTTAAGCCCAATATTCATTTAAAATTGGGTAGATCTTACAAAGTTTTCTATTGAAATAGGCCGTTGATCCTACTGACATTTAACAAAACATTTCTTAGAAAACAGTTAATTGTTTCATTCAAATATAAAATGATAAATTTTCCAATCATCTATACAATAAAAATGAATCACATGACTTTCTAAAGGATTTCATTTAAATCACCAAAATAGGATTTTTCCTGACAAAAATCACCTAAATATAAACTGATAAATACAGTCTCCAACTAACCATGACTGCTTTCTGATGATTTCCTATCAAAATCTGCCAAACACTGGGTTGCCCTTCATTTACAGTAAAATAAAGGCAACTCTATAATTGTTAACTAAAAAGGCAAAGAAAATCATCCAAAACAGATATTGGTAAATAGGGTGTGGTCTGCAGCAGACACTCCATTAAAATCCCCCAAATAGATACTGATATATAGGGAGTTGTCTGCCACTAATAGTTAGATCAATGCAGTCTTGTTCTGGAGGTTTCCGGCAGTCACACTCGACTGGCTCCTGTTCTGGCTTCTTGCCAGTTTGGGTTCTCCTTGGAAACTTCTTCATGCCGGTATATTGAGATAACAATTCATTACAATCAAAATCTAATTTCTTTCCAGACTTTTTAGGACTCTTCCTACTTTTCTTCAATCCAGATTTGATAAATTTTGGTGTTTTAACATCAAAATTAGATTTTTTATTGGTAGGGTAGTTCTTCATTAATTCTAGCATACATTTGCCAAATGCTTGTTCATCTTCATGTGACAGAATGTCTAAAACATCAACAGGCCCCTCAATGATTTTGACTTCATGTTCATTTCTTCTATCAAACTGAACATCATCAATGCCAAAGTTTATATCCTCTAACTTGATTTCAACGTCTGGTATTCCTGATTCCACACTGACAGTATGGCGTACATCAATTTGGTTGTCATTATTATCACAGATGACACATTGTGATGATGGTCTTTCATCCGGTTCTTCCTGATTTTCTTTGTTGTCTTCTACTTTTTCATCCTCAGCATATTCTGTGTCAGTTGTCACATGATGTGCTCTATCAGGATCATCTCCCTTTTGTTCCATAACCACATGAAATGGGACACCTACACCTTTGATGTGAACACTTCACGAAAATCATAGGTGGAAAATAGAGTGAAAAAGTTAGATAAAAGAAAAATTTTAAAGAAATTTAGCAATTAAAGTATGAATGCAGAAACAAGAAACTGAAAAAAAAAATTCTGTACTGACTTATATATATCGAAAGAAAAGAAAATAGAAAAAATGAAAGATAGTGTTAAAAAGTGCATATTACTGATAATGAGATAAAAAAATGACTGCAAAGATACCAAAGGGGCAGACAGAAAACGTCAGAAGACAGACTAGACCACTGCAACAAAATGAAACAAAAGACAACCTTCAGTAAACAAAAAATCAACAAAGAATTTTCTGTATTAAACAAAGGAAAATTCCAGTAAACATCAAATAAAACTGAGTTTTTCAGCACATTGTAATTCCTGCCTTGTCTGAAATATGAACAAACCAAAATCAATCATAAAAGTTTAAACTGCTGACATTTGTCTATCCAAGCCCAGTTCATTTTTGGTGACACATGCTTTACTGTATGATCTGTTGTATGTGATATCTTACCGTTTATGTGCAGTTTCTTTATTTCTTGCTTGCATTTCCTTCATACGCTTAAGTTCCTCCTCATCAACATCATAGCGTGGCTTTAATTTGATCGAGTTACCACTCATAAAATACATTCTGTCAACTCTATGATTAACAATCTGAAAAAGTCATAGCGTGGCTTAAATTTGATCGAGTTACCACTCATAAAATACATTCTGTCAACTCTATGATTAACAATCTGAAAAATCTTAGCGTGGCCTAAATTTGATCGAGTTACCACTCATAAAATACATTCTGTCAACTCTATGATTAACAATCTGAAAAGTAGGATAAAAACATCTCAAATCTGTAAAGGGATATAAATTATATAAGTAAGGCCTAAATAAAATGATTCTTGCTTTCCCTTAACCCAACCAGGTCAACATTAAGGTGCAAGGTCATTGAATTTTTTTTCACATTTTCAAAAACAATAATTTAGATAATATAAAAATAAAATAAATATTCAGATTTGATCAATTGAATACTGACATTTATGCAGTAAAATTGCAAAAGCTTACTCTTAATATTAAAGGAATAATAAAAATGAGACTACCAGGTTTATTGTATGACAACTTTGCAACTTTTTGGCCTTATTCAAAAATACCAACAACAAAAAACATTAGATAAAACAAACACCCTGGCTGCAGGCCCTTGAAAATTTTGACATGTTAGGGGAAACCAATAATCAATTTTGCATGGCCTAATTTCTTAAGTTTGATTTTTTGTTGTTTTTTGATCTATGGACAGTGGTGTTTTTGTATCCTGCAATTTACATTATGAAAGGATAAATTACTTATGCCCTCTTGGCCCACAGTTAAAAAGAATATTTAACCTGCTTGATAACTTGATACTTTTTGCAACTTGATGGAACTGGTACCATTTGATTTACTTAGTCTTAGATTAATCACAAGACATGAATAGATCATACTTCTGCAGCCTGTTTGATCCATCTATTATTCCATCAATGAAACTAAACCTGCTTGATAACTTGATAGTATTTGGAACTTGATGGATCTGTCCTGTCTAACTGACTATGTCCTAGATTTATTACAGACATAAATATATTATATATCTAAAGCCTGTTTGATTGATCTTGTAGACAATCAATGAAACTAAACCTGCTTGATAATTTGATACTATTTGAAACTTGATGGATCTGTCCTGGTTAATTTACTTAGTCTTGGATGAATATTATAATAATCTAAAGCCTTTTTGTTTGATCTGGCACACAATCAATGAAACTAAACCTGCTTGATAATGTTGATTCTATTTGGAACTTGATGGATCTGTCCTGTTTAATTGACTTTGGGTTGATTAGAGACACAAATGTAATATATATCTAAAGCCTGTATGATTGTTATAACAAACAATCTCAAAGCTTGATAACTTGATACTATTTAAAACTTGATGGATCTGTCCAGGTTAAATGATTAAGGCCCTGTTCCCACTACAAAAGTTAATCCGGATTAACTCAGTTAAATGTGGAATAAGTCGCATTGCATTCACACTAGGTTTCATTTAATCTAGATTAAGTTAATCCAAATTAAGTTAAACCGGATCAAACTGTAGTGTGAACACAAAATGTGGATTAAATATGACGTAATATAAGTAATGTTACTCGAGGTCTACTGATTTCTACGTTTCAATTTTAATCCAGATTAAGAAAAGTCACAAACCCAACGCTAGAGTGAATGTAACAGGTTACCTGTATACTGGCTTAAGTTTATCCAGATTAAGTTAATCCAGATTAAGTTAAGCCTAGTGTGAACACACCTTTAGTCTTGGATAAATATTATAATAATCTATAGCCTGTTTGATCGATGTAGCAAAAAATCAATGAAGTAAACCTGCTTGATAATGTTGATACTGTTTGGAACTTGATGGAATTGACTAAGTATTAGATAAATATTTTAATAATCTAAAGCCAGTTTGAAAAATCTAGTATTGGAATAAATAAGAGAGATAAATTGTACATATCAACAAAGCTTTGTGATAGACCTTAGCATTAAAAGAATTATATAAGATAAACATTACATACCTCTGAAGCCCGTTTGATAGACCTAGTATTGGACAGGCTAGTCCATTCTCTCTGTAGCCTCAGACCCTGGTTACTGAGATTCCAATAATTTCCATTAGTTGATTGTAATATTCGTTTTTCTTGTGCTTCCCCTGTCTAAAGTAAAAGATATTTAATTGTGAGGGTATTCACAGGTACTTGGTTAACTATACAAACTTTAAAACATGTTCAAGTATTTTGTATGTCTAAGCCCTAATAAATCTTTATTTTTGACATTTTTCCTCCTAAAAATCTCTCTTGTATACCCTCAATGTCAGGTTTTCTATTGTTAGTCAAACAACATTTAGGTTTTACAAGGACATGTCTATTTTTGTGTCTGTCTAGGATTCTAACGAAAACATAATATGACTCTCAGTCACTAAGCAATCAATATATAAAACAAATATATAATTCACATATCTGTTATTTGCACAGACTTTTTACATTCAATATAAACCAAACATAATAACTACTTTCCATATCAATTGTTGATTCTACTCTCAAACTTCTCAATCTATTTATTACCTAACATGGGTATTTGAAAAACGAAAGTTTGACTGGAATATTTCCCCTATAATTTAACCTAGAGCTAATATTGGGGTCAAGTTAGGCATATTTCCATACAAAGAAGCTTTCATTATTCAACTCTTTACCTTCTTAAAGTATGAATTATGACTTCCATTTTAAATAGTCTGGAATAAATATAAACTGTCTACTCAGTAAATGTTTATCTCCTACATGTCTAATATGAGGAAGTGAGAGACAGACAGGGGCGTGTCAACAGACATTAAAGGCAACCTAAAGAACAAGACAAAACATGACACATAAAAAACACAAAACAAACATATTTATCTATGAATAATGTGGACCACACCAAAAATACTGTCAATATTTAATTTTGACTCAATTCTTATAAGAAAAATTTCAAATTTTTGAATGTCATATTACAGTATAGAAGAAAACCTTTTCATTGAAAACATTGTTCACAAAAATCCAAATAACTTGGAAGATTTGTCAAAGAGTGGTATTATGTGCCATTTTTGCAGCAGGGTTACATAAAACACAAGCTTCTCAAGACTTTCACAAAATTTTATAACCCTTACAAAGATTTAATACAAAAATACAACTGTAAATGTAGAATATTGATATCACAATAATTACACATCCTTAAATTCTAAGGAACATATCAAAAAATCATTCACTGAATCTCACTGTTCCATTAAACAAGCTTATCCCCAAAGGGTTTAGGTATATGGTTGTAGCAAGAACATTAAAACCGATTTATAGTTGAAACACTTATCCTTTTGTTACATAGACAATAATATATTTGGCATTGCATCCATCTTTTCTTTCCTCATGTTTATTGACAACACAGTATTTAATCGTAGGACATACAGTGTTTGATGACATCTCATGTTGAGAGGCTTGATGTTTTATCTTCAGAAATCTCACCTTGAGCTTATGCTTTTATTAACTGCGAGCATTGATTAGAGGTATCGTCTTTTTGCATGGGTTTCACATCCAGTGAAACCTGTATATGGCATGTTATCAACTTGAGGTTATTTAATTTCAAAATAAAAAATAAAATAGACCGTGGCATTTGTCTGTGACAATATCAGTTGCTATACAACAAGTTGAAATCAACATCTAACGATATTTAAACACTAAATTAAATAGGACATGACTGTAGTAAAGGAAAACTTGGTTTCCTGATTGAACGCTTTTGGGTTTGAACTAGCAGACAGCAACTGGAGTACTCTTTCAACTCGGGTCAACACTTTTGTTGTATCGTGTATTAGTTTCAATTGTTGGTTTTCAGTATCAATATCAAGTGTTAAATCCATTACAACCCATTTTTAACATGTGTTTTCATTGCTGTTTGGTCATACCCAGGCTGGACCACTCGTTAGGGAGGGTTGGGATCCCACTAAACTAGTTAAACCCCACAAAGTTCATGTGCCTGTCCTAAGTCAGGAAGTCTGGTTTATCTTTTGCCTTTAGGGAGATTTAGACTTTTCACAAAGAGTGGTATTTGACCCTTGTTGAAGGCCCTGTGAGAACCTTTAGATTTGTAACTTCCCCCTTTTTTCATATGGTTAGAGTGTAGTCTCTCTGACATTTACCCAATATCTTCATATTGTTAAGGCAAATAAAATTAAGGTAATTTTTATAAATGCTTTCTGTCCAGTAGAGGAGGTCAAAGCTTGGACTGGAAATGGGGCTTTTTATCAATTAACTCATAATGATGTAAAGACTACAGTAGAAATGTCATAACCCAATCATAAATACTGTAAATAGTGGTTATATTTTTGCTTTCTTCATAATAAAAAAATGGCAGATTCTACAGGAACAAGTTGAGTGGGATTGAAGTTCACTTTCGCCACATGAACTAGATTATATAGGGATTTATAATTTCTAACAGGTAGTATTATTCTTTCATTGAAAGAAAAAATAGTCATTTCTGACAGAAAAGCCAAAAAGTTTTGTATAAATTACAAATTCTGCAAACCATTATATATTAGCGTAATATTTGACAATTGCCAGAACAGAAAAATAGCCAAAATAAAGTTGCATGAAAGTACCACTGACATTAAACTTAATACAATTAACAAAATAAATAAATTTACCAGGCTTAGGAAATATTATAGAACTAAATCAGACTAGAAAATATACAAGTTAAATCTCAAAGTTACAAAATTCACATTCAGCAAAATCGTGTTTTTTTTTAAATTAAAGTTTTCAAATGCAGAGAATAAAAATGAAAGTCTGACTTACTAAAATGAAAAAGACATTTATAATGTTGATATCACTAATGCAGTATAAATCAAATTTATTCAAGTACACAAGTAATCTGGTAAAAGAAATATGTATTGAATAGTATAATCTCCAGGATTAAATTTTTCTACTCATTTTTCTCTGTACAATGACATGCCGACTTGAATTATGAATCTTATTTATATAATATTCTCAAGACTCTCTAACAACAAAAACATTTTGATAGGAATTAAGAAATGATTTAATTATTATACCTCAAATTTCAGGAATGAAATTGTTAAATAATAATATCCTCTGGTATATGAAGTAATTACCAATTTATTTACAATATGTCCCAACTTAAAAACAGATTTTCCTCTTATCTATTTTTTAAACTTGCTGAACCAATCTTCAGAGAACCAATTATACCCATTGCAAAGGATAAAAATCATCATCAAATTTTTATAAATCAAACTTGAAAATATAGCAAAAAGTAGGAAGGGAGATGTGCCTACTTTACCTTTAAATGTAGTAATAAATTATTGCATGGGTAAACAAATCAAAGTGAAATGACAATATCTAAACCATTATAGAGGCTATATCATTTAGAACATATGCTGGTCACTGGTGTTAATGTGTTATAAACAGAATACATCATTTTTTATATCAAAACCAATATTAGCCCTTAAAGCATATCTTCCTCATCCAAGCTTGAAAACTGATTCTTGCTTTTCTGGTTGGTATGAGATGTAATATGAAAATTTTATAAGATATTCTATATACATAGCTTTACTGAAATATAAACAGAAAACAGGAATCAATGACTACCCAAAATCACCTATACTGTATGTCAGGCTTTTGTGGAGTGTGATTTTCGAGCTTTATAAAATTATTTGTGCATTTCAGCTTTTGTATTTATTTTTAATCAAAAGAAAGAATTACCCCACAGTTAACAGTTTATGTTTTACGCTATGGAATAATGTTTTAGGTACTATTATCTGCCCCTGAGATTTAACATTGAGGGTCGGCCATCTTCGTTTTGGGCGGGAGCGCTTAAGTTTGACCTAGATAAGGTAATTTTAAGAATGCGCACATTTCATTTTTTCGAACCTTCTCTTGCGATTCATATAAAAAGAATCACTCTTAAATATCCATTTAGGTGCGCCTCAAACGATTTTTACAAGTTATCGTATTCTAGTTTAATTACTTAATTATTACGCAGCTTTGGCAATGTGTACTCCCTGTCTCGTTCTAGCGCGTGCAAAGAGCCACTTCCGGCAAACGAATGGCTGACTTTACAATGTAAAATCCCCGTAGAGAATTTAAAACTCGGCGCTTCTTAAAATGTAGCGTGATTGCTAAAAGTTATTCTTGCAGCTTACTTGCACTTTTTTCAGTCTACAAAATAAATCCTCTTTTATAAGAATACGGCAGACAATTTTTCTTTCATAACGTTTCTACCCGTTCCAAAAAACTCTGACATAGAGTATGGGAAATTAATACATGCCAGTGACCAAGGAAGGTATGGTTATTGTTCACATATTCATTCATACATGTTGTAAGGAAGCATCTGTCTTCTTTTAATAAAGATATTTCAGTGTTGTATATCAAAAACTTCATATGGGGTTATCCAAATAAAGGACAAGGGTCGTTTAGGCCCATTTTTGGCCCAAGAATTTGGTTAGAAAATAAAAATGGCTAATATCTATTATTTCATTTTTTTTGTATTGAATTATGTCTATAAGAAGAAAATCCAACAGAATTTTTAGTTAATTAGTTCTAAAATGGTCACAATACACATAAACATGCTTTAAATGTGAAAATACTAAGAAATTAATTAATATGATGCAATATTTGATACTATTTTGTAGCTATTAATATAGATCGCACAAAAAACATCGCAACCAAACTTTGCACAATTAAGGATCTAGTAAGTACAAATGTTTGGTTAAAATTTCTTCGTGATGTTTTTGTGCGATCATATCTATTTTGAACAGAACACCTCCAAAAATTGAGTAGTTTTACCGAAAATGTTAAATTCATGTCAAAATAGCCAAATATACCCTTTCATTTTGTCGAAATGACGAAAGGTATACAAGAAAAAGTTATGAATTATTAAAAGACGATTATTAAACAGCATTTTCACAACAACTTTTTCTTGTGTCACAAAATCTTAAATTTGGGCTTAACGTACTTACTCATTTGGTTGGTTGTGAATATGCTGTCGAATAATTTTATAAATTTGATTGCGTTTATCACTGGATCTAGATTTATACCACTAAAATTCATTCAATACCATTCATTTCTTGATTTCGAATGTAAACCGATTCTTTAAATAAAGAAAAATGATAAAACAGACACATATCATTATCAAAGGGGGATAATATGTGATGCGGACAGGTTACCAGTGCCTAATCAAAGAGACATTGAGCAACATTTTTCTTTTATACACCCTCAATTTCATACGTTTTTTATAAGAGTCATATTTTCCACAAATATCAGTTTTTGAAACACAAGTTATAAGATACATTTGCCTTTTTTAAATGGAAGGAGTAGGTTCACTTAAGGTCGTTTTTGGCCTTGAAATTCCATAAAAAATAAAGTTTTATAATTTTACTGCGTTATTGTAGTAAAATATTGAATTATGTCCTACCAACAAATATCACACACTGTTCTGGATATGACATCAATGATGACGTCACTATGACATCAAAAATCAGCTTCAGAATAGAAAAAATGACAAAAAGACTGTTTTTTGGGTAAAGTTTGGTGTGTTTTTGCCACAGATGACTTGGGCCGCATATGTCGACCAAAATGATTTTTTGTTGAGACATTTATCTTA
>JAULBM010048779.1:0-10589 GCA_032357055.1 Geukensia granosissima | reverse complement strand
ATTATCGGGAAAGACCTACATTTGTTCTCTGAACAAATGACCTTTCATTTTCTTTGGTTTTATTAAGTCCAGTGTAGAATACCCATGTGAGAGATCAACAGTGCATAGTTCAAAGAGACAAGACAAATTTGAAACAAACTAAAATATAAACGGAAAACAAAAGGAACAAAAGCTTGGAATTCACAAACCCCTTTATACAACAGGAGAAAATATTTAATAACAAGACAAATAGCATGACATGATGACTTGATCAGAAAGAAATTTAATGACAACTTTTTATTTTATTGTGTTATGACATTTTTAATCATTAAAAATTACAATAAAATAAAGCCATCTTTGGAAACGGCCGACCGCAAGATACGACGGTCACGTGTGACGGACATCACGCGAGAAGAGATCTACAGATCAAAATACAGTATTATTTATACAGCTCATCATAAACGACGGTTGAAATATTTTTGTATCATCATTAGTAGTATCAAACTAGGAACAAATTACTAAAATTTACATTTTTGGTATCATTTACAGACAAAGAAAAAAATAAGATAATTGTCCGTGCTTAAAATGATCAGACGCATTAACATGTTAGTGATGAACACAAAGCTAGTGGACTTTCGCTCTGATGAGTTTATATGGATACACTACACCAAAATGTTACATTAAGAACTTTTTAACCTTAAATTTGCAATTTGAAACGCTAATGAATACTGAGTAAACATTTGAAAAAATATATTAAATGTCAAGTGACACCAGCTAAATAGGCAATAAAAAACAATGATATGATGGGTTCATGTCATATGAAATACTCATTTTACATATCCTCTAGTTACGTATTACTGTTTTGAGACAACTGAGAAGTTAGAAAAATACAAGAAATAGTTATACATTATATAAGGAACAGACCATTTGTTTTTTTTTGTGACATAAAAACAATATTACCCCGATTTTTGTCAAATAAAAATTAAAATCTGGCCAGCATCTGGAGTAAAAAAATATTCTGGCCCAATGTCGTGCGATTGGAAAAATAAATTTTTCCCCAAAAAATTATTTCATTAACTGTACATGAAAAAAAAAATCGGCGAATGTTTCTGGGTCGCATACAAATCCCACGCGCCCAACCCCCAGAAAATCAAATGGTCCGTGCCTGAGATTGAAACCAGCAACTGTAAGAAAAATTAACAAAATACCATCTAATATACTAAGAGTGGTGTTTTTTCGGTATTTAAGATCATAAAATATGTATGAAAACATCATCAATACATGTAGACATACATCTATACCAGCTTACAGATAAAACAACTCATAATTTTAGATACAGAGATACTGCTAATGTATCCAGGATGAAAACAACAAGGTGTAATTGTCATTATTCTTGTTATATATGTTCTGCCTCTGGAGCCAAATGATTCAATCATACATCAAACTTATCAAATTGTGGAAACATTTAAAGTTTATGGGTCTTAATATGGTATGTGGTTGAATGGTTTCTTATAAGTGCTCACCCATGTGGTCGACTCTGATTTGTACTATGAAAAAACGATGCACTCGACTCGTAGCGCAAGAGCGTTTGTCAATTGTCTGCCCAAGATCTGTGGTTTAACCACTCGATATGACTGAATATTTTGAAAGGTGCATAATACCTCACACAAACAAGAGACATCAAGTCTGCAGCTTTAATTTTATATCAAATGGCCTATCACCGGAATTTTTACTTGAGTAATTCGACGGGTTTCACTTGTGCAAAACATCTGAAAACCTTTTCGTAACACCTTAGATTGCCATTGAGTTTCGTGTTTCTGTTCCTTGAGTTTCTGTGTAGTATTTACTGTGGTATTGTTTGTCTTCTGTTTCTCGTCTTTGAAGAGGAGGATGTCTGGAAGAAGCAGGAACTATTTACTCATCCGGATCACCTGAGTTAATTCCTGGTTTTTGGTGGAATCTGCATCATTGTTCATTGTTTTGTGCTTTAAGTTTGATATGTATAAATTGTTCGTGTTCTCCAGATTGCAGTGTCAATCGAATTTCACCTTTTTCTGACTCTTCGGTTTTCTTTCGCTACTCTTTTTAAAATGCTTTTATCCTCTGACTAACGATTTTTGTTTGCTGCACTTTATGTTTCTGAAGTAATCTTTAATTTTTAAAATACCAGGCAACAAAGTTTGGGAATCACCTTGTCTGTATTTTTGTCTGTCTTTCAGTCCATTGTCTTGTTTCACATATAATAACAAACATAACTGATAAATGTTTAGCTATATAAAAAAGAATATGGAATATATGCCATAAAGATACTTACGTTGATAAGAAAAAGCAAAATTTAACTGCTTAATAAGCGCTTTTCTGGATTCATCAGACACGCTAGGGGCCTAAAATAAGATTTTACGAATTTCTATTCAATTTATGGACCAAAATAAAATATAAAGTTCAAAACGTAGCGAGCGCTGATAAGCCGGATATATAAATAACAATAAGGAAATTCTACGTTGATTTATTGATTATTTGCTGCATAACGTCCAGGAGGCAATATTTCAGCCATATTCAGTACGGGTAGAAAAAATTAGCTTTGTGTATGTAATTGACCGCCTACTGACCATTAAACATTAGCTGTTACACAATGTACAGTGGGTCTTAAACGTGATTAGGACGTGGTATTTCCTAAACACAGGAAGCCTTTCACGTCTTCCTCTGGATGAATTGTGAAATAATACATCTCCCACAACAAGCCAGGGACGCCCCTTCAGAAAACTAGTGTCTCCAGGGCGAAGATACCTAGTGTCTATTATTTCCCCGGCACAGCCTTTGAGAAAGGGAGTTCGAGTACATTCCGCTTGAACATACGGACGCCCCTTTAGCTGGGTTCTACCTGCAGGCAGAGAATCCGAACTGCCTCATCGATACCTCGAAAATAACAATGTTGGAAACATGTCAGTTGTTTATTTCCAACATACATTCAAGTACATGTACCAAAAAATAAATAAGAGCATATAACTCTAGCACGCGAAAGCTTTTTACGAACTCCACATAGCACAAGAGAAAAAATACGTAATAATATTTTCAAAAGACAGAATTTGAATATGAGTCAAAAAGAAACGATGCACATCTTACATACTTTTATGACAAATATTAAAAGGCCCAAATTTTCTGTGTGTAAAGCGCTTTTCTGGATAAAAAATAGGAAGATCATTCAAACATTTATAGACCACATGAAATTATTCGTTTGCTTAGACTTGACTGAGTACTTCTTTTTCTATGTCTTGATCTCGAACTTCCTGTTTTTTGGTTCTAATGCTACTGATGAGAGGTAGCGTAACTCCTTGGAATAACAAAATTCATAATATTCATTCAGTATTAGTTAACTTGTATTTTGAAAGCTTTTGGTCGATGCCTCTGCTCATGGATCAGAGGTCATTGAGAATATTCACCGGCCCAATTGTCAGCCTTGTCTGACAGGAAATTAATCAAAGTATTTAGAATTTTACCGCATTTTGTTTAATTTCTATAGCACTAAAAACGAAACGTATTGCACTAAGTAGTTGTTCCTACCTAAGGATTTGGCTTCCTTTTTCGATTTGTTTGGACCTGAATACTTCTTTTACTATTTTTGAATCTCGGACATGTTTGTTGCGTGTTCTATGTTTGTTCATCATTTTGTTGGCCATGGTCTTGTCGGTCTTCCGACTTGACAATTTCTGTCTGCCCATTTGGTATCTTTGAATTCTTTTGCCTGTGTTTTGGCTCTTTAGTATAAAATAATATTTTTATAGTTATATATCCCCTATGCAGTTGCAACAGGAATGTTGCTATACACGAATGAAAGTTCAAAAAGACATCTCTCTTGTATTAAGGCTTTGTTGTCGACCTGCATTCACTTTTTTTTACTTCCTAATGTAAGTAAGCTATAAGTTCAGATATGAAGAAGATCTTTCAATTTAAGTAGTATCCTTGAGTTTAAAGCTATGGATGCGAATGCCATAGAAACAAAACTTTGAATTATTCAGTGACAGTATATATAATCTTTAAAGAATCGGTGTGGTTCATTACAATATTATGTTTGTTCCTTCCTATTACCAAATATTTGTACCTGCGTTTGAAATGCGTTTTTTTCCGATGAAACATTGGTGAATCAACTCTTTCGATTAGCTTTTAGTTTAGATTAAGAAACGGTGTAAAGGGTGGGGAAATCAAATGTTTAAATGGTTGCAACAGGGAAAGAATTTTTATTTTTAAGAATCAACATTCGATTCACGCAACTTCTACACTAGCTTGTAACACAATATCTTACTTAATCAAATTGTTCTAAGTAACTTGGAATGATGTTTCGAGGAGCTTTGGCATTAATTGTAATGCTGTTTCTAAGGACACTTTTGCAGATTTGGTATTCAGAAGAGTGAAGGGGGATAAAGTTCTTGTTGCTAAGTTATTACATATTATTGTCAAAATATCACCTTTTACGAGTGTCTTTAACTACACTTTAAATTTCAAATAAACCCATGTATGCATTTATTAACTAAAATATACAAACAATACATTTTGGAAATATATCATCGCTTTTAACTATAAAAAATCTTTTGTTTATGTATCAATTATACTGAACAGAAATATTGAAGACTGAACAAAATTGAAATAAGTATTAAGAAAAAAAATTCGGAACAGGTTTGCTGTTGTCATGTTAATTGAAAGGTAACCTCAGGTTAAATTTTCTCCTTCTTTTAAAAGTCGTGTTCACTATCGTGAAAAGACTGATTACTTATTTAAGTATAGTTTAAAGGAAGATTCATATGAGTTGATGCATCGCCATATACCATTTTCTGCAACAAAAATGCATTTATGAAAATGTAAAGATATGGCATAGATGTCAGAGAGACTGCGCTTCAACTACAAAAATCTAAAGGTCTATAAGAACTTTAACAAGGGTAGAATACCATTCCTTGTGAAAGCTCAAAATCGTTCAGAATAAAAACGTGTATACTTAAATCCATCATGGGACAATTAAAATCAATACCGAAGAAATATATTTATTTTATTTATTAGCAAAATTACACCCATACGGGTCAAGCAAATACAATACATGTATAGACATATACAAGGCAAACAATATAAAAATATACAACGCAAAAAATATAAGAATACAATATAATACATGATATCTCAATGTAAAAATAAATTACAAGAAAACATAATCTAGATAAAGAACATTTTTGCAATTCGAGAAAACTGCTTGATGAAGTCTCTTATAACAGGCAAAAGTTCTGAGTTAGGGTTAAGAAGTGTTTGTAATTAATTGAATGGTTGGTTCCCTAGTAAAGGTCAAAACTTTATTTAAAAAAAGCGGGTGATTTCTCAGTGTTTTGAAAATGAAACTCGTCATCAACTTTGTAACATAATTGCAAAGAAAAGTTTCACAATATTTTTGTATATTTTCTCATGTTTGTATGCTTCAGACACAGATTGAGCTACACTTTTATGCTAAAATAAACTTCGGCATTGAACCTATGTAAGCTTTTTATAATTCTGTTTTACCTTCAAATTGATGTGCTGCGTGACAATATATTCATGTTTTATGCTTGTATAATGTAATTCATATTTTTTTATCTTTAATTTCCAATGTTTCGATTCGAATGCTACTGACGAGAAGTTACACCTTGAAATGCGCATAAAGCATACCCAAAATTGTCCATATTTATTCAACATTGGTAATTATGTATATTTTAATATAGTGATACATTTGCAAAAGTACTGTATTTGCAATAATTCCTACAAAAAGTGCAGTTACATACTTGCAACAGACACTTAAAATTTCGTTAAGTGCGTCGTTACACCCCCCCCTTTTTTTTGTAATATTGCCACTGGGTTGACCTTTCCATTTTTCGTACCTTCTGACATAACAATAGTCAAGAAATGCAACATTTTAATTACATTTTAGATGATTTGGTTTATTTACTGATTATTGTTGAGCGTGTCAAAAAATTACGATTTTGATGTCCCCTTTTATCTTGTCTAATTCTCCTTACACAATATTGGAGAATCTTTTTTGAACTTTCCAGTTAAATAATCATTCCTTTGTGCCTGTTTTCATGTTATCTTGTCTATTATGGAAAACCATAGACCACGATTAACTTTGAATGGTATATAATTAAAATATAGCTTCAAGTCATGTGTTGAAATTTGCATATTCAAATGAACTTATAACGTTTCATACAATATGTAAATGTATATTGAAATGACACGTGGTCCTTTTAAATAAAATTAAATAGAACTATTTATAATTTTAAGTATAAAAGAAATTAGTTCTAAAATCACAGTCTTTGTATAATTATTTCGTTTGTATGTCCTCGTGGACAGTGGAATTGTTAACAAGCACCAGAACTTCAAATTTGTGCTCGTATGGGAAATTAGCATGACCAGACTTTGGTTTGTTACGAATAAACCTCCCAATAGAACAAACAATTATTTCACTCAAATCAACCATATACATTATTAGATTAACACGAGGCAAATTCATGAATGCGTGGTGTTTAATAAACGAAATTCCAAGAAACTAAAGTAACGCAGGGGAAAGAAAATGTTTTATTATGTGGGGTACATCTCTGTCACTGATAAAACTTCATTTTTGTTTAATACAATCGTAGTTCTGTCAGACGAATTTGCATTACATACTAAGGTATGGTTTGTTTCAGATAAAGCAGATATGAAAATGAAAGATATGAAGTTAATGACAAAGACCGCATGCGTATAACCAGCAGAAAAACAGATAAATTTACAAATCTAGAGGTCAACAAGCTCTAAATCACTCAATTAAATAAACGTGCCCATCCCTCTTAAATTCTTATTATCAAAAGGTAAATGTGACAAAACATTTAACACAGCGAAAAAACCTTTGATCACACAATTCCTGACTTTGGACAGGCACATGAAACACGTGGTGGGGCTAAGCTAGTTAAGTAGGAATCCAACCCTCCCCGACGAGTAGCCGAACGGAAATGTTTAAGAAGAAAAAAGCAGTAACCGAACTATAAAAATCAAACAGAAATTCACACAATCCGATACGAGAGTATTGATAGAGAGATATACAGATAAATTTATGGATAGAAAATTTGAGATGTGTTTTTTAGCGCGGATGTTATACAAGTTGAAAAAATTATTAAATAGAAATTGAAGACAGTAGTCTACCTATAGCAAAATCCATAAATTCTTTGTAGAGTTGTGTCACCCAAATAAACTTGATGGGTAAACTTTCATTTTGATCCATATCGGACTAAATACTCCCAAATTTCCAAATAAATCGTTCAATGTATGTCATTTGTAGGTTCAGTTCATTATGAACGAAAAGTATAAAAATCTACCGATTTTGTGTCATTTACATAAAGCTCGAGCATGTTATACGATTCAAGTTGTCTGTTCATTTACCCTGTCGTTTTAAAAACTTGCACAAAATTTTAAATTGATCAACACATCGATCAATATATTCTGCACCTAAAAAACTATTTAAAGGTCAAAATAGCTTCTTAATATGCATTGATTATGACGGTTAAAACTACAAACAGATGTTTTATCTAGATGTTGTACTACCTGTAATTTGGACTTCTGTGAATGGCTTTATCATTGACAAATCATTCGTCTTTTACTACATGTATTAACCAAACCGATGATTCTTAGTTTGACCATACTCCAACAGAAATAAGAAAAGTGTTAGTATCGTTGTTCTAATAATATAAAATTAAAAAAAATATGATGTAAACCTGCTTAATCAATGCACCTGTTATGATAAATATTGAGACTTCTTAAATTTTTACTTTTTGTTAAATAGTAAAGTAGTTCTTTATCATTGATCATGACATTCAGTTGAATTTATTGAGATACCCATAAAGAAATGTTCGAAGAAAGGGAATTATCAAAGTTAGAGCCATTTGTAGATTTTCACATATAGCAATGACGTAATCGATTTTACAGAAAATTGTAGAAAGACGTACTGACATCGAATTCCACTGAAATGTGATAGCCATTTGATAACAATATATTCTTGAAGCAACACAGTAGTTTTAAAGCGCAAGATATTTGTCTTATTGGTTGATCAATTGATTGATTGATTGATTGATTGATTGTCGCTTAACGTCCGGCGGCAAACATTTTATCCATATTCAGGACGTGAACATGTTATCGAACCAGGAATCAAACAGAAAAATCATAAATGGGGTGGGCTGGGGTCAGGACCAGGGAATTTTCTAGCTTCAGGAATCAAATTGGGACTGTTTGCCAAGGCGCCGTTAATTTAGCACAAGCAACTGACCACCAACTACCACTCATTCAAAGGTGTTGCTAAGAGTTCTTTAACGTGCTGAAAGATTGGCATTCTCCTATCACGGGACCGACTGTTTACGTCACCTCCGTGTGACGTTAGTTGAGAATTTATACATCCCACTAAACGAATAGACGACCCTTTAGGAGGAATTATTCACTTGATAGAGAAACCTAGTAGCTTCTTTCTTTACCCCGGCTACTCCCGGGGTGATCGAATACTTACATCTCGTCGAACCAACGGATGTCCCTGTAACAGGGGTTTTACCTGTAGGCGGAGTAACCGAACGGTCTATTTGTATACATTAGTAACCATTTCTGTTAAACATTTAAACCCAACTACTGTCCCATGTTAGAGCTCATTATGTAGCTGTAATGGGTAAGGTATTCGTTGCTGTTTTTCTGTTTCCACATATAGTCTGGATAAATAAATTGGTACGAAAACTATTTGACTCCATTACATTTTGCATATATGACTATACTAAGTCAGCATTATATGTTATTGTTACCGGAAATACAAAAATAACATGACCTCTTCTCGGATTGACATTAACCCTGATTTGAGATTTAGGATTCTACGACGGGCGTTGCGCGCAGGACAGGGGATGCTTACTTTTCCGGAGCACCTGATACCACTCCTGTTTTGTAAAGGAGTTCGTGGATTCCAAGCTTTTGTTCCTTTTGTTAACGTTTTATCTTTCAGTTTGTTTAAAATTTGTCTTGTATCTTTGGACGATGCTCTTTTGACCTCTCGCATGGGCATTCTACACTGGATTCAAGTTTGTCTGTGTTTCTTTTATTTCTATCATTGTCTCTGGCGTGTCTATCGATATTTCCCGCTTGATTAGCTCTTTGGTTTTCTCTCATTCTTTATAACCATTTTATGAGATGTTCAGTATTTACGACAATTCACATGTTATCCTGATCGATATTTGCATATTTTGTGACAATCTGAAATCGTAAAATATCATAACCCAAAAACTCAACAACCTTTTACACATAGAATCTTATTAAAAGGACATTATGCCTTCATATCTGATAACATCGAACCATCCATTACATTTTATAGTTATAAAAGATCTAGTAGAAATATAATTTTTAATTATACATCAGATGTTAATATTGAAGATAATACTCCTACTATACATGACACTGTGACATATCCAAATTAAGATATGAACGCTTTGGCTATATTATTACCGGAGACCTTAACATCGTTGAAGACCGAGAGGTAATAAACTTTTCGCGAAAGGGGCCTTAATATCGTCCCCTTCAAATATTGACTGGAATGAGTGTCGCAGAGTCAATTATGTCGCCATTTCTACTTATTGCTAAAATGGTGTAAAAGAGAAAATTCCAATAAAAAATCTCTTGATGCTTTTCTTAATAAATACAAATCCATTGTAAATATCCGGAATTCACTCCTCAAAAACAATTTGGAAAATACAAATAAAACATCGTCAATTTCTTGAATTGAAGCTAAATATCAAAAACTGTTTTGTACCGGCTGATAAAGCCGCTAACATTGTGGTCGTGGTGTTGTAAATTCTACATGAAGGTACTTATAAGATGAAAAAATTTAATTCTTCTACCTTCAAAGTCATGCACTCAAAAGAAGGTCAAATATATTTTACAGACACGTTACTTCCACAGATAAGCTTAAGTCCCCTGCTGAACATTTTAAGGTCCTTACCATTTATTGTTTACCTAAACTAACTAAAAACCTTTCAATTCCGTTTTATCTCAGTGTGCATTATGTGTACTACTGCTAAACTTTCTGGCCTTTTGACTGGTGCTCTATCTAAATTGAAGGAACTTATCATTTATTACTGAAATAAAAGTTACGAATTTTAATGGTATAAACTATTTTTGGAGTGTAAAAAATTCGCTGGAAGTTTTGGATAAATTACAGGCATTCGAAAAACTTTTTGAAACAGTTGATAGTTTTCATTTCTCTACTCTTTATACCTACTCGTTGTACTACACTTCCAAATTATCGCTTTAAACAGAAATTCTCATATTTGATTGAATGGTTTTTCGATTAAACAAATCATAAATACATTTGCTGTAATAGAGAAAGGTCATTTTTCTCTGACGTAAAGGACAAACTTACTGTACCTGTGAGGAAATGATTGATGCTGTTTATTTCCTTCTAGATAGTATTTTTATCCGTTTCGGCAATAAATTTTATAGACAGGTCGTAGGAATTCCAATGGGAATAAATTGTGCTCCTTTAATAGCAGATTTGTTTCTTTACTGTTATGAATCTCAGTTTATGGCCAAACTTCATAAGGATC
>JAULBM010048769.1:0-10589 GCA_032357055.1 Geukensia granosissima | reverse complement strand
GCATATTCAGGACGAGAGCATATTAATGATGAATGATGATGAATGAACCCTGCTTTGTACTAGACCGACACGCTGAGACGGATTTTTAACGTGCTAGCTCACGAAAGCAACAATCCACAGGTAGACATGCCACTTTACCCAGACACATTATTCTGACTCTGGGCCCACCAGTCTATGCTCTTACAGCTAAATGCTGCGTGCTTAGCGGAGAAGCAACAAATACTAATTTTCATGCCTTTGGTTTGACCTGCCCAGGGATCAAACCCACGACCTTCCGCACTCGAGGCGTGCATGCTAACCATTACACCACCGAGGCGGTCGTCATGTAAAAGAGAAATCTTCAATATTTTCCCATGTATTGCTATAACAGGATTTTATTAAGACTGTGACGTTTTATCCATTTGAGACAGTTATAACTGATAAATATGGTTATATCGGTCGTTGCAGTACGATAAGGTCAATCATCACTTTGTGCTCGATATGAAATTGTATTTCACTAACCTACAAAGAGGACAAGTGTTTCGTGGGAAACATACCACACCATAATTCAAAAATTGTTCCAATTATTTCAATTGCTGGCAAAATTTCAAACAAACAAAAATTAAAATATCGTTGTAGAATAATTTTAACCTGCACACAGCGATTTCAGTAACATAATAATATTAACCCCAATCTTTGAGATATTATCAGACAACAATATGCCTATAGATATGTCTTGTACATATAAGACATTTCTTTAAGACGTGTCTAGAGACACGTTTGAAAACACTGAGGTTCATGTTATAGTTAAACTTAATTACAAAAGGTTTAAACCTAAACAGCAAAAATGTCACACAGAAAAGTCTAATTGTTGTAAAAACACATTGAATACTTGAAAACAGTAAAACACGTCGAATATTTAAAACAGTTAAATACACTGAAAACTTGAAAACAGTAAAACCCCGAATACTTAAAAACAATAAGACACACCGAATAATCGACGACAGTACAGCACGTCAAATCCTTGAAAACAGTTAACACGCCAAATACAAGAAAACACTAAAACACGCCGAATACTAAAAAAAATATGAGACACTCACATGAAAACAGTAAAACACACCCTAGCTTAACAACAGTAAGCACGCCCGATACTTGAAAACAGTAAAACACACCCAATACTTTAGAACATCAAACACACCGAATAATCGAGAACAGTAAACACGCCGAATAATTGAAAACAGTAAACACGCCGAATAATTGAAAACAGTGAAACACGCTGAAACCTGAAACAGTACCCCAAATACCTCAAAACAGCATACACGCTGAATACTGGAAAACAGTTACATACGCCAAATACTTGAAAACAGTAAATACGCCGCATATTGATTACTGTGAAACAAGCAGAATTAATTGAAATCAGTAATATCACCGAATACTTAAAAACTGTAAAACATGTAAAACACATGTAAAATGAACAAAAGCCAAATACTTGAAAACAGTAAAATATATCGGATACTTCAAACAGTAATGTCACACGAAAAAGTCTAACTGCTCTAAAACACGTCGAATACTTGAAAATAAATAAACACACAGAATGCTGGAAATCTATAAAACACGCCAAAAACTTTAAAACAGTAAAACAAACTGAATACTGGAAACATTAAAACACACCGAAATCAGTAAAACACATCGAACACTTAAAAACAGTAAAACACACCGAATACTTGAAAATAGTAAAACACACCGAATACTTGTAAACAGTAAAACACACCGAATACTTGAAAACAGTAAAAACACAGAATACTTTAAAACAGTAAAACACGCCGAACGCGTTAAAGCAATAAACATGCACACAATTCTTAAAAACGGTTTTACACACTGAATACTTGGAAACGGTAATCTAGAAAATCATAAGCACTATCAAAATGAATTATATTAGCGTCAAAAAGCATCAATGTTTATTTTATTGTTTGACGCTTTTGTGCGTGTGTACTTTTGCAGTGTATACACAACTACTTTGGAAATTCGATTGAAAAATATGATTACCATCTTTCAACCTACTATCTTATCATTTTGGGGTTCACAATACTGAACAAGCTGTTCAATGGTTAAATGCCCGAGTGTATACATTGTAGTTATAACCATATAATCACATCTATAAATCTTTTAAACATCAACCGATTAAGTGTACAAATTTTGCTGCAGTACAGATTTAACTTTGGTATTTGTACCGAATGCATTGAACATTTTTATCATAATATTGGATTTGGATTGTAATGCAAGTCGTTGGTAGCAATGAGTAGGTAACTACTACAGTTTTAACTCTGATTCGCTGGGGTAATTTTCATAACAATATAAGTGTGTTTTTCATTCAATCTGACGTGATCACATATTATCGGTGTCTTGATCTGCGAAATACAATACATTAAAAATCAAATATGGTTGCACTCAGCAAAATATATAAATATTAGCAGAAAAATATTTGTTTTGACGGCATTTGGATATAAATTCTATCTCGTTCATTTTAGGCGTAGGTTGTGATATTTGGTTAGAAAAAATGTGCAGTTTTTTATTTGCCAGAGATGAATTGAAAATTATGTTTCTAAGTTTTAAATCAAGTGTACGAAACCTTAGGCGTGGCTTTTCCAAAAAATGAAATTATTCACCCGTTAATCAAGATCGCGTAACTTACCTTAGAAGTATTATTTTATTCGCCATATGTATGTCCTAAGTTAGGTTGTTCCATTGATACAATTATTAGTTCATAATATAATACTTCGGTGGTTTTAAATGGATGTTTGCCCCAGAAGTATATTATATTATGTCAAAAGAAAATCATATAGGGTTGAAATCTACTGCATTGGCATAAGACAACGCCGAGTGTCAATACAGTTGATTGAGATTGAGTAACGGGTGCCCTAATAGATCTTTCCCTTCCGATTCACCGGAGTTCGCCTCATTAGGTCTTTTCGCTGAAGTTTTATTTTTCTGTATAGTATTTTACGTGCTGTTGTTTTTTTTTTCGTCTTTATCTTTCATTAACCATAACCTTGTCTACCATGTGGCATGATTTTGGCTACCCCTTTGAGTTTTTAAATCATTTATATGTAGTTATTTCTTTTTATTTATATAATAAAATCCTTACTAAAAAAAGAAAGAAGTCTGTTCTGTATGAAGACCCAGAGACAATACTTGCAGCATTGAGATAAGTATAACAATTCATTTTTTAAGATTCTTAGCGAATAGGAACTACGTATTTTTTTTTACATTTTCGTTACAAAAACAGGTATAAAGCTGTGGTGGCTACATCCTCAGTTACCATAGTAACAACTGATATGTCTACATTGAGCAGAACTTTTCATCTGGCTATTTAATGATTATGAACAAAAAGACATTTTTGTGCCAAGATTTAAAAGTGAATTTCTGGAGTTAATGTTTTCAGACATAAAGTGGAAAACATGTATCTATAAAAGTGAATACTACGGTTTAAATCATCCGCTAATGAGTGATTTTGTTCATGGAACACCTTAATATTGGAGTAAATACCAAAGAAACCAGGCAACATCTTAACAAGCAGATATTTAGTTACTTGCAATAAAACTGGGGGAATTTTTTATGGGTGGTCCTTTTTCGGGGATTTTGCGGTTATTTTATCAAAAAGTCCAAAAGGGCCACAAAGATCAAGTAATTTACTAAAACAATTATGATTATGGAATTTTGATTTAGAAATGGGTTTCCAGACTCCTTCACCAAGTGTAACAGATGCTAGAAAACAAGAGAAGATTGAATTGTATAATATTGTTTTGACTGTTCGAGATGCTAGAAAACAAGAGAAGATTGAATTGTATAATATTGTTTTGATCTCACTAGTATTGATATTTTGTAACGAACTGCGATGGTACATTAAGCAATACAGACTCAAGGAAGCATCTATATTAATATATTTTTCTTAATATATAGCTGGCTCGATTCATTCTTAATTGCAACAAGGTCTTTCGTGAAACCATTTTGTGAAATGAACCATTGGAATAATAACAAAAAACGACAAGTCTTTACTTTTGCTAGCTTTGTAGCCTACCATTTATACGGCGTGAGTTCGGGCCTGACTTTGTACAATACAAAAAGGTTGCGTTAACCTCGTATCGCATGCATGTGATAAGGTTTGTCAGTTATCTGCCCTAGGTTGGTGGTTCCCTCCAGGTACTTCGGCTTCCGCCACGATCAATACTGACCGCCGCGATATGACTGAAATATTATTGAAAGTGGCGTAAACCCAAATCAAACAAACAAACGAAAATTACAATTTCCGTATCTTGAGCTGTTTCCGTTGGCTTACCGATTGTAAATATCCTTATTTCCGAGTATTTTGGTGAATCTCCATTTCTACTTTCCACATTTCAGTATATTGAATTCTTTTTATTTTCTACAATATGTACAGATGTTTGTTTGTTTGTTTAATTGGGATTAAACGCCACTTTCAACAATGTCTCAGTCATATCGCGGCGGTCAGTTTAACTGGTTGAGAAAGCCGGAGTACCCGGTGAGAACCACCGATCTTGGGTAGGTAACTGACAAACCTTATCACAATCGATGCGAGTTAAACGCAACCCGTTTTTTGTATTGTAAAATCCAGCGGCGAACTTAAGCCGTATAGGTGATAGGCTATAGTGATCTGTATAGATAAGTTTAAATAAACTACCCAGACGACTCAGCCACCAAGGCTCCCATGTACAGATTAACGGTCTTCAAATTAAATATTTTACTAAATTCTTTTAGCCATATTCAAGTAAAAAAAAAGTTATGTCGAACTGATTAAGAGATATTAATACTAGGGTTAGAATGTATTATCAATTACGCTGTGTGTTGGCATTGCTTTAATGGTCTGAGAAATTTCCTTAAAGGTCAATATTACACTCTGTAAGAAATGTATTCTGATTTATTATTGTAGTTTCCTTTCCCGACGTCTACTAAAACCGTTTTACTGCGATGCCTTGTTCAGAAATAAAGTATTGCGCATTGGTCTGGTACGGATTTTGTACTAGTTACAAATCATATGCCCAAAATCAAGAATTGTCATGACTATATATGGTTACTACCATAAAATTAAAAGATTCTTGCCGTTTTGAGCATTCTTTATTTGCCGGCTCTATAGTGGATGATTTAAGTTAACAATATGGTACCACGAAGAACATTTAGTGAATGGTGCTTATTGTTGCAATATAGAATGTAAAAAAAAATCAGATACATTAATGCTTGAATTGCTTGATACACCATCGTTGTTAGTTAAATGTCAATACAAGTCAGACTAAAACCAGATTATTTCAATTCAATCCCGTCTTGCTTTAAAGCATCTCTAAATTGTGCAATTGGTTAAAATGATATAAACGATTTTTAAATTGTTTTCCCATAATACTACTTGCAAGTAACTTGTTATTAAGAAACTGTATAGTTTTCTGCACAAAATAACAGTACTAAGTATAAAGTCGGACAGGCCAGTTACCATTTCCTTACTTATGTTTTCATATGCTAAATCAAGAAATATAATGCTCTCCGGTGGCGGCGAAGGCGTTAGTTTTATGGGGGAAAGCTGTATCAATTGCTGAATTTTTTAAACACAGGAACACCAAATTTGTGTCTGTATCTTTCGTGTCATAAAATTTTTGACCTCATTATATTTGTCCTTGAGTTAACTTGCATGGCTCGGTGACTTAACACAGTCAGCGTCAAGAGTTTAAGCGCTTAGAGTTGATTCTCTGTATATAAATATCATAGATTGACAAAGATTGTCAGGCATGTACATAATTTGGAGTACATTTCAGTCTGACCTATGTCATGGACCTAATTTTGAAAGTCTTTGATTAAGCTCAAGTTTTCAAGCTTAGATCTATTTTTATACATGATAGGTCTACAAACTTGCGAATAGATACTCATTATGAGAAATTCATGTCAGTCTTCTATTTGTCTTCTGTCCTGGATTAATTTTCACAGATGAGACTTACATTCAAGTCAATTTTTTCAGAAAGTGTAATACCTAGACCCAACATATTTTGTCTGAAGTTAGATTTTCGTGGATACTTGCTGGTCTAGATACATGTAGGTAAGGTAATCTCACCCCATTTTTACGGTCAACTGACTTAAGGTTTTGTGGAAAGGTCTTTTTTTTAGGTTAAAACATATCACAGGTCATCATTATATGGTGTTTGAAAAAATTCGAAGGTGAACTATATATATATTATATGTCCTTGTCCTCGTTTTCATGTAGACCACCTTGTTGATGTAATGGTTATCGTGCTCGCCTTGAGTGCGGAAGGACGTGGATTTGATCCCCGGCCGGGTCAAACCAAAGAGATTAAAATTGGTTTTGCCGCTTCTCCGTTAAGCACGCTGCATGTAAGAATAAGAAAAAAATATTCGCCCCTGAGTCAGGATAATGAGTCTAGGTAAAAGTTGCATGTCTTCTTGCGGGCTGTTGCTGAGCTAGTCCGTTATAGAAATTATGGTATAGTACAAAGCAGATTAATTTCCCATTACTCATTAATATGACCTCAATCTGGCTATTCATAAATATTAGCCGCTGGAATATAAGCAACTTAAAAAATAATCATTCAATCAGTCAATCAAGCAACCATTCGTTTTGTTTCCATGGATGAGTGGTCCTGCAACATATTCACATTTAAGTCAATTTTCCTAAAAAAAATTAAATACATAAATTTTCTTTTTATATAGTTTCGAAGTAGTACATTCAAATCTGCTTGATGTCATTTGACCCTAGATATTTTTTTGGTGAAGTGACCTAGATAACATTTGTATTATTGGGTCTTTTATTCAGTAATAACACGTTGCTGGACAACACATTTTGGTCTGCAAATTTGTTCTTAGGTGTTTATGCTACTCTACCATATCTAATGTGTCCTTGAGATAATTTTCTGGTTGAGTGACTTTGTAAAATTTTTAATAATGTCACATTTAAATTCATTTTCATTAACTAAGGTCAAGTTTAAGAAGAAAATTTTACCAGATGTTTAATTTAAATATACTGTTTGTATGTCATTCTTATATAAAAGGATACGTTGCTTTGGCATATGATGACCATAAGCGAATTTTCTATAGAGTTTGGCTGAAATAGAAATCTTCGTTCAACGTTGGCCATTTTCTTTCAAACGAAAATCATAATTTTTAAGGAATTTTTAGTAGCTCTTTTATGTTTATTAATTAAATTCAGCAAATACACTACTGCATTAAAATTGCACCAGCTTTTCGGACTACTTTCACAATAAAATGCTGTAAGTTTGGATTGTTTGGTTACCAGCTAGATAAATAAATAAGTCATTAAAATGTTTCGGTGGTAAAATATTCATTCAGACAACGATGAACATTATGAGATGAAGGCAAGACAATTGGGAAATATCAAAATCAATACGTTTTTAACAAACCATTATAGAAGTCCTAAAAATAAATGCCAGATTGCTTTTAGAAGAGTGAATATTTCGGTTTTTTTGCAATGGAAATATTGAGGAAATCGGTATTAAAATCTCACCACAGGTGAAGAAGAACGAAACAATATAGTAAGAAACAAAACTACATAAGAACCATTCCATTTACATTATAGTTGAAATTAACCATTGATTTTCCAAAGGAGTACTTGTTTAACTTAATTGTTTTGGTAGACGTTTAAGTTCACACGAAGGGAAATGGTTATATCCTCAACGCCGTGAACTTTCCACCAATATTTGGTCCCAACTGGCAGCATAGTTTCAGCATAGATTATCATTATGTGAATTTCCAATATAAAGATAACTAAAATGTTGCATCATTCAAAATCTAGAAGAGGCATTAATCCCTTTTCGACACGAAATTTCAAAAAAATTAAATTTCGATTATAAGTTAACTGTATTTACTTCAGGAAGATGAAACAACCATTTAACAGTTGTTTCCTGGCTGTGCTCGATATTTTATGACATGAAACAAGCTATTTTAGTGAATAAGTTAGCAAATAACGTCAGAATGTAATACGAACACATTCTTTCACCACAAATAGTAAATGTGTTTTTTTCCTAATTAAAAAAAAAATTACCATAGCTATTATGCTGAATAAATTCACTAAATGACGTCAGAATTCACATCAAATGTAAGATATCTCTTGTGATATAACAAACACAGAACAAACATGTTACAAATTGGCTGATTATTTTTCTACAACAAAATTAATGATTAGTAACTAAAAATAGGTCCAGTGTAGATTACCCGTGTGAGAGATCAAAAGTGCATAGTTCAAAGAGACAAGACAAATTTGAAACAAACTAAGAGATAAAGAACAAAGGCTTGGAATCCACGAACTCCTTCACAAACAGGACTGAGATCAGCTGCTTTCAAAGGGTAAGCATCCCCTGTCTTGCGCGCAACACCCGTCGTGGAATCCTTAAACTCTAATCCGGGTTTACGTAAATTGGAATTATAAAAACAAAAGTTACTAATGTACGTTTTATGAACTGAATCTCTCACGTTTTGGTGATTCTACCTTAATGCAATCACAAAATTTGAAACGGGCGGTCAAAAAGAAATTTAACTATCTTACCGACAACAGAATCGGGTTTTGAAAATATCCCAGATGTCCGTGTTTGTCCTGTGCTCATGTCAAAATTGTTGATTTTTGTGAAATATTAAGTTCCGATAATGTCCAAGTTTTTGCATTTCTGATACCGCTATGCTAATTTTTAGTGATAATACGAATAAATACAAGGCAATAGACATACAAACTATCAAAATATTTCTCATTTTACAAAATTCACAAATTCTGTGAGCAAAAATAGTTATAATGGAAAACGAAACACTTTTCCAATTTTCCAGATGAGTGGCGAAAAACTAAGAACATGTATAAAAAATCCGAAATATACAAAAATTACCGGAACTTTTTTATATAGCATTTTTTATGATTTCTACAGATTTCTTCAAGGGATTTTTTTTCATATCAGTCAAAGTGAGAGACTCAGAACATTAAACGTTCATTATATATTTAGAAGAACAGGGCACACATTAGAAAAGAAAATAGAAAAAACTCACTAAGATGTCATTAGGAAATTTGTAATTAATACGATTTCTAGATTAAAGCTGTTGAGGGATGCAATGTAACCTCGATGTTTTGTTTGGATGTTTTTCAAAATAAATATTCAGCATCACCTTCTAATTTATCAAAATAATCATATCTTCGTTATTTAAACATAACTTACCTTGCAAGACCGAAGCTCTTTAAAAAGCAAAGTTACAAAATTATTCCATTTACATTACACTTTACATTATCTGATTACTATGTAAGAGTTCAAAGTTATATGATACTTATAAGTATTAATCCTTACACACTGCAACGAATTGATACATTCTTTGGAAAAAACATCACCTCCAAACAAAATAGGTCAAACTGATCAATCAGACATGATGGATTGGCAGTAACATTGGTCAAGTTTAATGGAAATTATAGATACAATCGATGAAAGAAAACAAAAGGAAAGATAACAGATACGTCAGAAAGCGTAATGCATTATAACTGGTCTTGATAAAAAAAAAGATTCTAATCAAACTTGGCATTAATCTTTTTATTATTCCCTGGATAAAAACTTATTACAGGTGCAAAATCCTTTTTCTTCTCAGCTATCTATTTTACCTACTCAGAGCTCGTTTGGGTGTAAAAATACATCTCCATCAAACTGTTTTCTGTCATTATCAGAAACACCTTGCCATTGATCATCGAAAAATAATCTTACAAAAGGGAAACAAACATCTGCAATATTTGGTAGATTTTAAAACGTTCAACATTTTATTGGAATAATGGTAGAAAAGGTTTTAAATTTACTGAATGAATAAAATTATTTTATGTACCTCTATCGATTGAGCGATATCTTTTATAAATCTAGGCACTAGAAAGACTATTTTCGAAAGACTTTGTGGTTGTAGATGTTTGGGCGAGCAACGAGAAGAACCCTGATCCTATAATGACTTTCCCTGTACATAACAACTAACCAAAAATAAAAGTTGACATTGCTTTCAATAGTCCTACGTCCTGCACTATCAGTATTTGGGGGCCAGGCTTGACAATTAAAATAATTTAAATAGAAATACATAATATGACAAATGGTTCATTGATTCATCAATTTGAAACATTTCTTGAAATTATGTATATACCCAAGCGTACCTAGCTTTCGTACGGAATGAAATTAAACGTATTGGTTATCCAACTTTTATTGTTTTTATCTAAAATTACGGGTTATTTTACAAAAGTTTTACGGTTAATTTGTTCCGGTATCGGTTAAGATTATGTTAATTTGTGTTTTTATTCATTAATATAAAAAGATACCTTTTCAAACAAATTAAATAAAGGAAATGCAATTAACCATAGAAAACTGATTTGTAAGATTCAGTATTGAGAAAAATATATTTTTTTTTAATAAAACGAAGAGGATATCATAAAAATAAATCAAAAATCTAAGTTCTAATTGAAAAAAGGAAATATAGATTGCATAGCTATAAATATTATTCAACCTGGCCCGAGAACACAATTAATTTACAGTGCTTTCTTTGTAAAAATAAAATTAAATTAAAAAAATCGCACCTGCACA
>JAULBM010048759.1:0-10590 GCA_032357055.1 Geukensia granosissima | reverse complement strand
AGTATGCTACGGGTACATTTCAATATCTTATCAGTAGCATTAGAACCAAAACATATGAAGTCCGAGATCCAAACATTGTAAGAGAAAGACTCAAATCCAAACAATTCCAAAAGGGGAGCCAAATCCGACGGCAGGGCAACCACTTAAGTGCAAAGCGTTTCAAAGCCTTTCCGTTTTTTAAATGTTTTAGAATTTATATAAATGCAGAAAATTTCTATAAACATTTTTTGATATATTCCATGTAAGACATGTCTGATAACTGGGCTGAGGAATGAATACCAAACCATACCTATGGTCCACCATCAGAGTCGTCGGATCAGTTGTTATGAAATACAAGATTTTTAATGTTGAATAAAATGGGGAATTTTAGTATGGTATATTTACATTTCAAGGAGTAAACTTAGTAGCATTAGAACCAAAACAAATCAGGCCCGGGATTCACACATAATAACAGATCTTATCAAATCTAAACTAATCCTAAAAGGGAACCATATTCGTAGGCATGGACAATTACTTAGAGCAATTCGTTTCGAAGCCTTTTTCGTATTTTCAATGCTTTAAAATTGAAACAAATGCAGCATATTTCTATAGAATATTTTTTTTAAATTAAATGTCAGACAAGTCTCGTAACCGGGCTGGTAAATGAATAGGAGTCTACCAATGTTGAATAAACATGGGGAGTTTAGGTATTCTATATGTACATTTCAAGGAGTAATTCACCAATGAGACCGTTTAAAAAGGGGAACATGAGTTGTTTGCGATGTGACCTGATTATTGATGTACATGTATACCAACCAAAATTTACCACGACTTAAAGTAAAAATATATCCGAAGTTTAGTTATGATTTATGCCATTGTTGCAACTGACCTTGCAGTTAAAATTAAATTCTTGCACAGAACAAATAAGTTTTATTTCCCTTGTATGTATAATTTTTGACAATGATAAAAATAAATAAACATCGCCCGTCTGTGCTATAGCTAGAATTTAATTAAACTAAATTTTTTGTTTAATTTCATCTTCTATCTGTCATAACCCCCAATAAAATTTTTTATCATATCTTGTTAAGCCAGACCACTGGATTGTTTGGACTAAAATTTATTATTAAAAATTATTACAAAAAGTTATTATAAATAAAGTACATAACACAACCACCGAACAAATCAAAGTCCACAAGACATAAAGTGGACGATATTTCTTTTCTTATGGTTGACATTCCGTTTCGTGTTGGGGACGTGTCTTTCCTCCCTTCTTATGGCGTTAACATTTCACAACCAGATCGGTTTGCCCGTGTATGGACTTAAGTTTCTGACTTTAATGATCGCAACTTACAGCTTACTCGTAAACTTTTGCAACAGGGATACAGATATCACAAGCGTCTTAAGTGTTTTTTTTTACAAATTTTATTTGATAAAAATACGGCCGAATTGTGGAATATTGATACTACAATTGATATCGCATCCGACATTCTATGAAAATGTTTCCATATAAAGCTTAAAAATTTAAAGATGATACATTGAATCTCACTGTTGTTAAACAAACTTGCCTACAAAGGGTAAAAGTTAGACTTTGAAGTTAGAACTTTACATCTTGTTTTTGTTGTAGAGATTTCAAATCTGTCTTGTCACTTTTCAATATGCATCTCTCACATGGATATTCTATAACGGACTAAATAATCACGTGTACTATGAGCATTTTCTGTTATTTTTCCTGCATTCTTGTGCCACGCTGCTTTGGTTTTTAGAAACCAGGAAGTCATTATCAGATGTTTTAAATATTGTCTCTTTGGAATAAAAGTACTGACGTAAGGTTCCTATCATTACCTGTTCTTAAGGTTAAAGTTTAAAAATGTATTTTCATTTTCCTGCTTAATGGAGACATCGGCGATACTTGAACTGAGAGTGTTGAGACTTCCACTGGAACTACACGAACGACAGCAGATTTAGGGGATTTACGTCGCCCTCCGGAACCAAGCCATTATAGCAGGTTCAGCCGAAGCATATTTGTTTACCCTACCAATTATTTCTTTCAGTTAATTAGAATCAGGATTTGTTTAAAGGGGATAAAATAGACAAATAAGAGATTGAAAGCAATGGCTGTTGTGCAACGAAAGTACAAATAATTAAAAATCACCACACATTGAATTTGTAGCATGCGTTATATATTGCCGCTTTCCCAAATCATACAACAACAAACAGCCGAATTGTTACATGATAAATTAAACGATTTTCAGATTTTTTGCAGGCTTATTCAGTGCTTTTTCTGCCAAATAGTCCCCATTGAAAAAATGAAGGAGGGCACCAGCAGATACATTACTTCGTAAAACGTTCCCAAATATTGTAGTTAAGTTGTTAAAGCTTGCCCAATCGACATATGATATTACTTATCTTAACTTTTTTATAGTGGAGATTATGTAATATGGAATATTTTTCTTAAATATGAACATAGAAATTTAAACAACGTTGAGGATTTCTACGTTTTTACAACATTTCTTCAAATACACACATACTCTTCCTTTTACAAATAAAATGATCACACTTGTATGTTCTACTTTCAACAGTCGGATAACGTTTGATATCTAAATCCTATCTATTCACACTTAACATTCAAACAGAATTCTGCACTGGTGCTATTCTTACGGAAACATGTGGAGCCTACGTATAAAACGTGTTAATAAATCGTTAACCAGTTGTTGGCTTATGCTGTATCCAATACATTTCGTCCAACATTTTCACAGTCTGCCTGATAAAAGAGTGGTTTGTTAAATGATGTCGTTTAAATTCTGAAGGTGTTTACAATTAGATTTCTAAGTACAAGTATCAGTGCTGATTCTTAAATATAATAAATAAAGACTGCTTTTCTAATATTTTAACGACATCTGTCCCTCATTTTGGTTAATGTCTCACAATATTTCATTTTTTTTACTTTCTTGCAATCATGAAGGAAAGGCATCAACTTCCTTAGTCAAATGGTGTTAATAGATCATATTGATATTATATTTTATTATGGTTATTTCTTTTTGCGCCATTACCGTCTAATACAATTATAATAATTGTACTGAAGATTTTGAAGATTTTACAGTTTGCCAATAACATACTTTGTCCATATTCTATTCATTTTCATTTAATACACGTATATATATTAAAAAAATTTAAAAAGTGTAAAAAATCAAAAATGAAAAGAAGAAGACACCAAACTGATAAATCTTCCATCATATCATTTTACTCATATAACCTCCATTTATAAGTTAAATACTCTCCAATGATTCGAAAGTAACAACTAGAAAAATTAAGATGAGACTTTGACCTTTTTGCAATTTATATGAAATCAACATTAGCTATGACCTAGATTTTCTGAAATTGGTCAAGACCTCCTGAAATATGTTTGTCATGCTTTACTCATGGGAGCAAATCCATTGCTGTATCAGAAAAATCGTGTGAATCAGTAATTATTTCATTTGCGGCAATAATTAATTATTCATTTAAAAGTTAAAGAAAACTGACTAAACATTTACATCCAAAATTGATAAAGTCTTTTATCACGAAAACCACAAACTCTAGACAAGGACAAAATATCATGTTCACATCTAATTATCCTGAAGGAACATTGAACTTGGTTTTGCACAAAGTTTTGTAATGGTTGTTTTATTACAAACGTTTTTATCATGTTTGCGTATATCTTGCCATTCATTTCAAATCCTGTGCATGAATATGAACCTCTGCCTTTGGATTCAAATTGCTTGTTTCGAGGTTCTCTTGTCTTAATTAGACTATAACGATCTGCCGATTCTTTATGCAATCTTCATTGGATTAAACAGCTATCAACGTTTCTTATTTCACCATTTTTACATTACAAAAACACCTAAAAGAAAGCAAAAGTTCTCAATTTATCGACTTGAAACAGGTTCAATGCTATAATATGCAGAGTTAATTCGATTAATAGTGGTATCCAAACCCTGCAGTCTTTAACATTAACATAGTTGAATGACATTCAGATCTAAGACATTAAAGCTTTCTAAGCATAGTCAGCAAAAGATATTGTTCGTGTCGTCTTATTATTGCGACAAATGATTACACAAGTAAAGCATCTTATTTAAACATCATGTAATCCTCAAGATTACATACACAAATGATATGTTTTTCATACATTCAGAATTTTTCTATGAATATGTCATTCATACAGATTCTAAATTGTGTTCAAATTATATGTAAATGCTGGACTGAAATATGTATATACATATTTTTCATTTACTTTTCAAAGTCCAGCATCGCATTTAAGAAAAAGACAGACAGTTATATAACAGAAGTTTTTTTTTGGGACATTCATTACAGTTTTTAGAAAAAAAGAAGAAAATCATTTTGTTCAGTGCCTAATGTTGAGGAAATAATTTTTGGTTGTGTTGTAGAAGGAATTTTATACAAAAGGATTTTTTTTTGTAAAACCCCCAATGAATTTCAAACAAATAATCTAAAGTATACAGACCTATTATTTGTTTTAATATTGTTTCTAAAGCTGTAAAATTGAGCTAACCGACTAGAGTTGTTTTACAATGTTAGAACTTGCCTGATTTTTAAAGGGACGTAAACTTTATAAAAAAATGCCTATATTAAATGAAAAAAAAATCCCTCAATCACATGCCACGGAAAATGCCTTTTTCTTTTAAAACAGTTCCTTTTCATTTCATTACAGGACTAGTAACCCCCTTAATCGCCGAGAAGGTTCTTGGTTCGTCTGGTGGAATTTTGATTCTGACAATGGGAGCCATGGCTCTGATGTCTACTGGATCTGGCGAAGTCATGGCCATATCATCCATCATAGTATACGACATCTACCAAACTTACATCAGGCCATTCAGGTAAAGTATAAAAATGGTCACATTTACATGCAAAAGTAAGAGAATATATTTAAACGAAATCTATAAACTTAAAATAAATGACTACATTTTCTGTCTTCAGGTCTCCGTCAAAAAGCAAAATAAAACACGGCTTTACAACTGCCATGCAAGATATAATGAACGATCGGAACGTATGAGAAACATGGTTTGATCATTTTCCTAGGATACATTATCAAACTGACAAAAGGACAAATAAATCATAATGCTGTATTTGCAGAAATGAAATTATTTCTCATTTCTACATACAGGTTCTTACTGTCATCATTACCTGATTTTTTGGGAGCACCCTAATTCAATAAAGATCGATCATCTTTGTTATTTGTGTTTGTTGTGTTGTGTTTTACCAACTGTAGTTTAATCAATATAAAAATAATTTTTCACATTCATACATAGACTTTCTTAATTGTAGAAAAGACTTGAAAAGAACACAATGTGTTCTATGTGGAAAGGTCAAGAAACAGACTGTTGCAGCAACGTATGCAAATGACCAAGACAGAGAGATTTTATGCCACTGCAGAAGTGTCAACAAATGTCATAACTGCTTAGAAGATATACAACGACGACACAGACCTCACTTATTTGGCATCAAACCATCATACCTTTGTCCAATACACGGACAGTATAGAGAATACCAGGACTACCTAATAAAGTTCAAAAACTGGTGTATAATCTGGGTCACTTTAGCGATAATACCTCTAGGCTTGGTAATTTTTGAGACGGGCATTGATCTTAACTGGATATTTTACGTAGGGGCTATTATAACAATTCCATGTTTCCCACCAGTGATGCTGTCAATCATATGGGTAAAGGCGACATCAAAGGGTTTAGTCGCAGGTAAGAGTCTTTTACATCTTGAAAAATATTTAAGGAAAAACACAATTTAAAACACTGTTGTATTTAACTTTTAGATTTGACAGATTGGAGAATTGAGTGTTTGATTGATTTGGTGCTTAACGTACAGTGGCAAATATTTCCTGCATATTCAGGTCGATAACATTTAATGATGATAGATGATCAACGAACCCTGCCTTATACCAGACCGACACGCTGATCCGGACTTTTATCGTGCAAGCTCACGAAACCAACAGCCCACAAGAAGACGTGCCACTTTACCCAGACGCATTATTCTGACTCTTGGCCGACCAGTCCATGCTCATACTCCTTAATGCTGCGTGCTTAGCGGAGAAGCAGCAAATACCAATTTTAATGTCTTTTGTTCGATCCGGTCGTGGATCGAACCCATGAACTTCCGCACTCGAGGCGAGCACGCTAACCAATTCACCACTGAGTCGGTCAGAAATTTAGAAATTGGAGAAATTGACGTCAGTACAGTATATTGCGAAAGTCGGTCAGTGAATGGTGGTTATCGAAAAAAGTTCTGAAAGGAAAATATAAATTAACTTTATCCTAAACTAACTGCTGAATGACAGTTTCATACCATGAATGTAGCAAGTGAAAAACTAACTTCATTGGATCGTTAGTCCAGTCAATGATACCCATGAGAGAGATGAAAATTTCAAAAAGACATAAGAAACTAGAAACAAACTAAATAATAAAAAGAAAAAATCAAAGTTTGAAAAAGGATATTCATATGTGAGATTCAAAATGTACAGTCCAATGATAAAAGACAAGCTTAAAGTTAAAACGGAAACAAAGAGAACAATAGCCTGGAGTCAACGAACTTCTTTACATCGGAATTATCAGGAAGGGTAAACATCACCTATTCCGCTCGTAATATTACTTTTACTTGATTTGAATATCTTTCACGTTGACGTTATTGTTAATTTTTTATCAAATCAGTCATTTTAGGTTTCAAATAGAATATAATGAAATTTAAATCATTCGTATCACCTTTAGTAAATAAAACTTCCAGTAGTATAATAAATCAAAATATTTGATTTTGAATATGAAAGAATATTGTGGTCGATGGGGAGGAACCCCCAAAAACTTACTAAATCGAACAAAACCAAAACAACGACATTTGTAGCATATCAGTTCTAATTCGTTTTGACAGTCTAAACAGATGTGAACGGGATAAATTAAAAAAAAAAAACAGAATCAACAAGAAAAATTAAAATTAATGTAAAACTATTCAAAAATAAACTTTGCATGACAAAAATGCCAACACTGAAACAGTTTTAAATAATGCAATTAAATTCAAGGATTTTGATGCTTTCAGCTTTTGAGTAACAAAATACTTTTCTTTTCATTCATTACCGCGCATAACTTCTATCCAGAAGCCATTTCAAAGAAGCTTACAGATGATGTTTACATAAACAATTACCGAGCAGTGACATTAGGCAAGTCACCTTGCTATATAAAGTAAACGATTCCATTTAAATACGACTAATAATTACAATTATGTTTCACAGGTGCCCTGAGTGGTTTATTGTTTGGACTAACAGCTACACTAACAGCTGCGAGTATGTACCCAGGTGGGCTTAACAAGTTCCTCTTGAACACAGTTCAAGACTACAGCATTCTCGCTGGAACGTGTTTTAGTTTTGGGGTCAGTCTGATTGTCTGTTTGATCATTTCCCTCTTCACGCATAAAATCAAAACAAGGCATGATGAAGATATGGAGTGGCAAAAGATGTACAACATCGATAATCCGTTAAACCCATGGGAATTGTATTACAAGGAAGAACTTGAAGGGTTAATCTTTGACACTAAACCGACCTTTCAACAAATGTCGACAACATTTAGGAAAGCGAAGTTAACGGCGTACATTGGTGGATTTTGTAGTATTTTCTTGTTTGCCATCTTGATTCCAGGAATTATGGCTACGTTTTCAGTCATGAATGAAATGCAGTTCAAAGTCTGGGTGTGGTTTACACAAGGATGGGCTATCGTCATGGCAATTATTGTCATAGTTGCTCCGCCATTTGAGGAAATTCGAAGAATAATCAAGCAATACAGAAAGAACAAGGAAAGACGCCAAGAGTCTAATGGTAGTATAAACGACCGAGTAATAATGAACGAAGTCATTTTAAAAGACAAAACGTACATTGATAACAATAGCGCACCAACTAAGGTCTGATCGAGGCATTATTCAAATAGAAAGTTTATTAATTAGTTTTACTCATAAAATTAGAGACTCAGCGAATCAAAATGTTTTTCTGATAACGAATTAACTTGAGAGTGAAAGTTGTACTTTAGAAACCAGCAATGATCTCTCACAGTGAATACGCTGATATGAAAATCAACAAAATATTGACAGTAACGAGAAAACATTGAATGTTAATTTATTTTAATTAGATTTGTAGAAAATGTCGTTATACGACGTTATATTACATTTTGTCACGATCGTTTGTTGGAAATTTATAATACCCCGAGAAATGCAATAGCATACAAATTTCAATGACATTAATCGCCTACCTATAGCAATGTTGAAACATTATTTTTTGTTTATGTTAGAGTATTTTAGGACTGAATATAAAACAATTTTAGTTCAACTACTGATAAAAAATATCAACATTTTGTGCAGCTTAGAAATAAGGGAAACATGAATAAGCAGTGTTTACTGAGCTATTCAAACATTTATTTGGCGCATTTGCGTAAAATTGCTTTCAAACTGTATTGGTTAGCAAATAATCATCTTGCCAACGAAGAAAATGAAACTGAGATTGTACAAATTATCATTTTGAAATTATATTTAGAAAAAAACAGACTGGAGAATATGGTCAAGTTGCAATAAAGAATATATCATAGATAATTTATCAAATAATAAATACATTATTGTATTAGTCTCAAAATATTGATGCCCTTTTAGTTTGATATACCTTTTATTGACATTGAATTCTCTTGACTATACATGTATGATATTCTTATAGATCTTCATTTGTACATATTCGCACCAATATATTACTTGTTTTGTAATTTTACATAGTTGATAATATAGTAACTACCTCAATACTGTTACATTATAACCCGCCCAAACCATACCACTATTCGAAAAAGATGTAAACCAATATTCAAAGGTAAAAAAATGTTTCAACCCAAAACTTTGATTTTAATTGCTTATTCAATTTTAAAATAAGTGATTTTTGACACGTTAACATTTGTTTAAAAATCCAAATTTTAAATTATATCATTTAAAGCAAAAACGTTGGTGAACACAGCATAAAGAAAGAAAGATAACTGCAATATACTTCCGTTAGATCTAAATTTATGGATAGAATAATTAACATTATTTTTGTCGCAAAAAACTAAAATAAAATGTAAATATTGTGTTCTTCCATTGCACTAGTATATTCTTAAAGCGATTAATTGATTAAATAAGGCCAAATTTGTATTGAGACAGATATTCGCTTTAGAAGAGAAATTTGGTAAAGTTATCTGTTGAACAATTGCTTATAAATTCCAGTGCGTGTCAAACAGTAAAATTCCCATCACAAACTAAGCACAATAGGTAAAACGCAAAAGGAAAAACGAATTTAATAGCATTGATACACGTTGGATTATATCTACATTAAAACCGTTCTTTACGCTGCAGGCATTGCAACGAGAGTATGCCATGCCCGGGCATGACCAGATTATATTTATGCAATAAATCACCACGACCTCATGACTACATTGGTAGGCCCTTTCTCAAATTCTTTTGTTTACTTGCAAAAATTAAAAAAAATCATTGATATTCGGCAATTACTGTGATAAGATGATTTTTTTGTAGAATTATGTTTATTCGAAATAATAATTTTAATAGATTGATGTTGTAAAAATTGTTTTGTTGAACAAACTCTTATCAATATCAGTCCAAATGATTGTACATATCTGTAGTTTGTAGTTTTATATGTCACAAATTAGACTTTGTTACTACATTAGTATGAAATAAAAATTAGAATAAAATACTTTAATTGTCTTTGAAATAAACATGATAAACAGCTCTAGAAAAGAGAAAATACCACGCAAAGAAAAACATATGGACAATTTATGTGCCCTTTATTGTGAATTTCTCACCAATCCAAATACTCCAGATTATCCTCATTAACAAAAATATGTTTTATAATTTTGTTAATATTGCAGAAGTTAGATATTAAAAACACGTATTTCACCTGCTTTCTATTTGCCTAGTAAGGCAATTTTTAAGATGACATGTTAAAATTGGTGGTATTTAATACATCTTTAAGTGAAACATGATCCATAGAAGTAATCTAAATTTCTTTAAATATGAAGTGAAATAGTGAAACCGAACCTTGCGATATATAAAAGGAAATGGAAGCTACCAAAGGGGCAGGCAGAAATTGTTAAGTCAGGAGACAGACAAGGCATTCCTGCAAATCCTGCTCCACTAGTGGCACCCGTCTGGTTACTCAGTAGGCAAAGCCGGTTTATAGTCACAACCGATATTTGTCAAACCGGTATAGGAACGGATTTTTTTTATTCATGACAGTGGGGAGATATCCATTGTAATTTGTAAAATGGATATTTCGTACCGGGCAACCAAATGATGATGGCGACCGAAAAAAATTCCGGAGTGATGACTCTAATCTTTCCCTGAAAAACACTCGGCTCAGTAGCTTTCTTATCAGCTGCAACCGTCAATCAATAAAATCCTGATAGGAAGCACATGCACTGGAGTAGCGCATCAACTGAGAAATATACACTCCGTATGCAGGTGGGGCTTGAATGTTGCTAGACATGAACGGAAAGTTTACAATCGGAAAATCAAAGTCATCTCTCTTGTCGTAAAGTTTTG
>JAULBM010048748.1:0-10590 GCA_032357055.1 Geukensia granosissima | reverse complement strand
TTATGTATGTTTACATATCATAAAATGTCCGTAAACTTTAAATTACCTGTGAAACGAAAATAGGCAAAAATAACATGTTGGGGTACAAAATACAGAGTAAAACCTAAAAGCATCCAAATATTATGCTTGTTAACATTTAAAATATGAAAAAGGGTATAAATATAAATTTAAAAAAGTTGGTGAGGATGAGTCCTGGGGGGTGTATGGTAGACCTACCTAGCCTACGGACAACATGAGTAATTAAAGAATTTCCAGATTTAAATCTATCTTATTCCGAACAATTTTATTTCACATCAACCGCTAACTTCCGGAAACAAAAACATAGATTGAAAACAAAATAATTATATTAAAAACCTTTTATCAAAGTATAAAAACTGTTTTAATACTGTATAGCAGATAAACTAACCTCAGACTTTAAAAGTCGGCTTATTGACTTGAACTTAAAGCTTGCACATGCTGCAACCAGAGGAAACTTTTTTAAAATTCTAATTTTTAGACAGTTTTGCAAAATCCAAGAAAAATTGGTGTTTTTCATGCAGTTTTGGAAAAATTAGAGTAATTACAGTACCATTCCATGTTTGCACATTTCATTTTCAGAAATTGTCACTGTTGTTATGTGTTATTTCCATAGATGCTAATGTAGCAACCAAACATATATTGGAACACTGACTAAAATGTAGAAAGTATTATTAAATTAATAAAAAGAAGTCTTCCAGCAGTGCTTTCAGCACTTTGATTCATTTTGAGCTTTCAGTAGAATGCAATTGGATTTTTTCTGTCTGTTACGGTTTTCAAGATAAAAGGGGTCAAAGTGCTGAAAGGTGTAATTTTGCATCATTTTGTGGGGTATGGGAAAAATTCTGTACATTTACTTTAGATTAAATTTGTTTAACTTAAACCTTCTGTGTTTACTATAATTTCAGATACTATATTGGTGTTGTTGACAGAAAGAACAGCAAAATGAAAGTCTATGATTCAGAAATAATTCACATGGTCCCAAAGCTCCAAGGTTAGTACTATGTTTAAATTAGGTGATTTGGCCACTACTGGAGAAGAGAAATTCTCTTGTTCTAAAAGCTGAATACCAGGCTCCTATTTCAATAAATATGTCAAGTTCAGACTTTTTATGAAATTTTTTAATATGATTTTGATGGTTATTTTTTCCAAATGATTCCTTATGAAAAAAATTAACAAAGCGACAGCAGTTTTTTGGATAATTTGAGTCAAAATGATTTTTTTGTCCAGTCATATCATTGTGTCCAGCACATTATTGTGTCCAACAAAATACTGTATCCACACTAACCCAAAGGGTCTTTTGTTCACCTTTCACATTTCAACGCGCTGCGGTCGTATCATCCTGCGCTTGCGAAGCACATCTGTTTGTTGAATATTTCTTTATATATCAGATAAATATGATAAAATGTGTATTGTTAACTTTAATTGTTTTGAACTTCTCTGATATTCATTTGAATGGCTACTTAGTGCTAGAATTATTCATTTAGTTTGTGTAAAGGATTTAGTTATAGACTGGTCAAACTAGCTGTGACATTTTTTTTTTCAAATGGGACACCTTCTTTCCATGCAGAGGTTTACTAATTGTCAAATCTGTAAATACATGTATGCGTCATATTAAATAGAAAAAAATATGTTCCTGTTATTTATTACTGTGTAGTGTTATCTTTATAGTAGATGACATGTATATATCGTGAAACTCTCTTTACGGATGGCTTAAATATACATTTGGTGAAAAAAGTATCAACCAAAGAAAATAATTTTTTTTTTAACTGCCTGAATAGTCAAAATCTCTTGTACTATGTATTTTATATTTATCTCTGGTAAATGTTTAGTTGAAAAATATGGTAATTATACTTAAATAATAAAGTTGGTTTTTTTAAATTCTTTAAATAGTGTGCAAAACAACTTTTCTCCTACTTGCCAACAGGGATGACAAGTTCAGTTTGGTGAGTTTATCATTGTAGACACTTTCCAGACTACGAAGTTGCAGAAAACATTGGAAAAAATCTGCTTTCTCACTTGAATTTTCTTTAGAAACCAGTTGCATCAGTTGTCAAAATTGAATTGACAAGATATCTACCGGTATTTATTTTCCACTTATTCTATACATGTACAAAGATTTTTATAGGTTCAAATTTAGCATTTGACCTTCTCTTTTAAATTGTAAAATGTCACAAGCATAGACTGCAGATATGAAACCTAAACCTTTGTGTAAATTCAAGCCATGACATCACAAGCATAGGTTAAAGCCATTGAACCACAAACAATGCTTCCTGGAACCCATTAATTAAGGTATTTTAAAGTTCAAAGACAGGGAAACCACAAACAGTGTATAGACATGGAACCCACAGTCATACCTTACAGAAATGGAACCACAAACATTACATGCATACAATCCACAACCACAGCTTACAAATGTGGAAGGCACAAACATGGCTTACAGACATTAGTTTACACATATTGAACCACAAACATAGGTTACACACATTAAACCACAAACATAGCTTGCACATTGAACCACAAACAGCTTACAAACATTGAACCACAAACAGCTTACAAACATTGAACCACAAAAATAGCTTGCACATATTGAACCACAAACACAGGTTACACACAGTGAATCACAAACAGTTTACACATTGAACCAAAAATGAAGGTAACACATTGAATCACAAACATAGGTGACACATATTGAACCACAAACCGCTTACACATATTGAACCACAAACATAGATTTCACATGCTGAATCGCAAACATAGGTTACACATATTGAATCACAAACATAGGTTACAGACAAAGCTTTGAGATTCAGAACACCAAAAATAAGACAGGAAGCATGGAGCCATAAACAAAAACCAAATGAGAGGTTCCAGATAGAACCCACAAATGAAATTTAACAGAAAACGCATATAAATTCAAGACAAGCACCACAAGCATAGGTTGCATCCTTGAAACCACAAATGTAAATTCTAGAAATGAAAATTACAAACAGGTAGACAAGAATTGGCAACCAACAGCCACCTTGCACCCCCATCTCTTTCGGACAAAATCAAAACATTGATGGAAAAACATGTTGACATAAAAATTAAGGAACACTGGGATTTATAGGTCTTTTTATAGACCCGTTGGATATTTTTTCAAATTTTATTTTTATGCCCAGCCTCGGCAATATAGTTCTTAAGTCCGCACCTGTCAATGATGCGATCTTCCATAATCGAGTTGCGCTATGAAACGGGAATTGTTATATGTAATGTTTGTGCTTGAAGCAACGGGATCTGTTGCTGAGACTGGCTACGATACCGGAACGACAGGCAATGACTGACGACTAGCTAACTGCCTGAAGAACCCACACAATTTCTGACGTAATAAGAACTCGCAGACTAGTAATGCAATGACAACGACTTTCAATATGGTGATATCCGTTTGAAGGGCTGACTTGTGATGTATAGGTTTTCAAAGAATTATGGTTTATAGCTTCAATATGGGGTTGATAAAACAGAAAATTGGCACTTTACAATATGAGATTATTGGAATAAATTAGAAGGGGATTAGTGTCACTACATGTACACAAAAAGCTGTTAAGACGGTTATTTTTGTCTTAAATAAATCTACATGTAGGGATTTAGCATGTGAAAAAGATAAGAAAATAGATGGATTAATTTATGCAATTTATCTGTAATAAACCAATAACTTTGAATTAAAGCAAACAATTGAAAGTCTGGAGATAACTGAAAAGTAACCACATTAATTCATATTTATAATGCGGATTGAAGTCCATAATGAAAAAATAAATAGAAAGATATGGTCCAAATTTGAAATACAAATAACCCTTTTTTCAGAAAAATACTTTTAACATTATAAAACAATTGAATTGTGGTCAAAATGTCCGAAGTTAGTAAAAAAGAAATTTAACCATTTTCCAGCTATAACTCATCTCTTACCGTTACTAAAAAAAGGAAGGAAAAATGACCACATCCAAATTTTTAAAACCTTTTCGTCTGTTTTTTATGGTTCTTTGCCAGCGATTCCTTTTGAGAATTACAAATATGTAACTCCAAGCATTTTTACCAGTTTTTTAAAAAAAGCTATTTGCAGGGAATCCCGATTATTATGGATTTTCTCTAATTTCATTCCTCTCATGGAGACTTTTTTGTGGAAAGTAAACGGATTTTCACTTTTTCTTTCCTTTTTGAGACAATGGGTCAAAGTCGCCGAAAAAAGCGCAACTTTTGTAAATATGGAATTTTTATTTTTCGTCCGGTTTTCATATTCTTTGTTTTTAACGATTCATTGTTAGGAATAGAACACATAAGTGTTTGGGTATATAAAAAAATCGCGTCCCATGCTTATGATTTGGCAGGTACATGCTTTGAAGAAACATAACATTATACGTCTTCATTCTTGTTTCTGATTAACCATTTTAAAACAGCTTCACCTTTGAACGAAAAAAATCCTTTTTAATTTCTTTACAAGTAATCTTTTCCCTCGTTATTTTTGTTTTGCGCCGGACACATCTCCCTTTGTGAATGCCACTTAACTAGAAGAAAGAGTGTTTTGTCTAAATTTCTCTGAAACTTTTATTGGTTTTAAAATAGGGTCTTAGGGCTGTGTGTGGAAATGTTCCTGGTGGTAAAGCGCAAGTACAAACTTTGAAAAAAGAAAACGGATAATATTAAACACTGCCCCGAAAGTACCCGCGTTCTTTCCCTTTTTAATTTTGGTTTTCGGTTTGTATGCTCCTTTTAATTATTTTGGAAAGAAGGGATTTGCCCGCTTTTCACGACCCTCAGGCGAAGAAACCGAATGGCCAATTTCTATTCTCCGGCCGCTCTTGGGAACTGTTATTAGATTGTTGCATTTTTTTCATTGAAAAGCGCAGTCCAGTGCATTACATGTGTGCCCTTTTGTATTACATTTTCGCCCTTTTGAAATATGCAATATGGTTGCAGGTATTTTATTAGCCCATGATTATTTTGGTCTAAAGTAATCTGTTTTTCATTTGTTAAGTCCTTACCAAAAGAACCCGTCAGAACATGAGATGGCTTTGCTTATGTATATGGATATTATTTAACATATATGTCTTTGACGGATACTGGCGGAAAGCTATACAAGGCACCTTGTTTTTTACCGCCCCTATATAATGGCAGTAACTCGCTTATCGCCACATTTTTGCAGGGTCCTTTTTTCCGAAATATTCCCTCGATCTATCGCAACGTTCTTAAAATTACCTGGTCCCAAAAGTTGCAGAATAATTAATATTGGTGAACTGTATTTCGCCAGGTACCAAATCTCGTTAAACAGCAGTGTTCTCTGTAATGGAAATTTGTTTCAGTATGAAAATTATTGATAAGAAAGGCAAATATCTAGCCAGTATATAAATATAAACTCCCACATCACTATTTACGAGAATTCAGTTGTAAGTCGTAAAACATTATATATTTAAAAATATTAAAATCAAACAACAAGAGCTATGGTATTTAACGGATTAAAGTGTTTAAGTAAGTCACACAACGTGACAAAAAAAATTTGCATACATCAGGTTTAAACCACAACAGCAATTGGATACTTTAGTTACTTTTCCGTTATTTTATTGGATTTTTATACAAAAATGTACATGTGTAAACATGGTCGCAAGTTTAAAAGGTACTGTAATACAAAAAAGGCGCATGTAATACCTTTATTTAACAAACAGGGTGCAAATGTGATGCAGTCGTCGTAGGCTGCACCGATTTTAACAGTAAATTTTTAGTTTTACAAACTATTTTAGGCCTGTCTTGTATTTTCAGAAAGGATCGCACTTGTTGATTTTACACACATTTTTAGCAAGTATTATTATTTTTACATATCGACAAAGACTTTCATAATACATCTTTTCAGTTCTGGAATATTTCTTATTTTAATTAGTTATTACCACAAGTTTCTGTATCACTTCAATCATTATTCATTTATATCAATCATTATGAACACGATGACTTATGAACTAACTTGACTTGCTTGATTATCGAGCTATTACGAGTAACAGTACACTATATTGCGGTATTACAATGGTAAATCGATCAAGCGTCCATTTAATATACATGTACATACAGCTGCTATAGCCTCTTTGTTACCACACGTGTGTCGATTAAAAATTTATTGTTAATAATTAATAATGGCAGGAATAATGCACATAATTTGGAATAACACAGAATGAGTGGCACATGGCCATGGTTAACCGATAATATAATTTATCAGGAAGGTGAGTTATTTCTTCATTTTACTTTGTGTAGCACACATGGTTACCTTATTTACACGATTAATTATTAATCCGCTCAAATATGGTTATGGTGAAATTTCCGTCAATATATATATGTTCCTAGTTTTTAACCCCATATATTTGCCAGTCTCCAGCATGCACGAACCTGGGTTATTTTATTTCTTTCATTTTTAAACAGCACACCAAGGATCTGAACATGTATTTCCACCTCTTTCAAGAAATGAATATTTATTTCTCAAATCCTTCTGTCAACTCCCAGAGAATAAATGGTCGTCCCACGTACACTTCCCAGTTTCTATCCATGTTCAGTCTGTGTCACAGACTGCTATACTGTTTGACAGACTAAACATGAAAAAAAGTGACTGTGGGTCGTCCCCTGCATGATTTTTCGGTATGGACGAAGGCCAGACAATAATCTATATAGGTTAAATTATTTGTAATTTACAGTGCTGACTAACATCATAATGTAAGGGGGCTATGTCCACTCGTGCCCCACAAGGGAAACCTGATATTGCGAGTCTCGCGCCTTGCGCGAGACACTCGCACTGTCACCATTGTACATTTTTTTCATAAAATGTTGTTTGAAATTGTCCAAACGCACGCAATTTTATCATGAAAGTTTTACAGCTTTGAATTTGGATTATGGTAGAACTACAGCTCCTTATCCAAAGGGTAATGTGCGCTTATATCAATTATCACTTGGCGTTCGTACGTCGTATGCCGTTCGTGCATCCATCTGTCCAAATTTACTTGGTTAATGTAAAGATATCTGCCATTTTTTTCTGAAGTTTCTTTTCAGAAGCGTGTAGCCATAACATTAATATGTTATATCTGATACAAGTATTAGTTTGCTTGTTTTAAAACAGACAAAAGCCTGAATTTTTCAAGCTTGATTTTAACAAGTCAAAGTAAACGTCAATTTGTAGAATTTATTTGGTTCATACCCAACAATATATAATATATTACCATTTAATATTGACAAATATTTGATTTATTGAATACTGTCCAATGTATAGTTCATGGATTTTATGTTTTCAATGTTCCAGGTTGTAATTTGATGTTTACATTGGGGATTTGAAATCAATATATCTTCGGACGTTTTCATATATGTAAAACAAACAAATTAATTGACTAATTTCATTTAAAATTGCACAATGCGGGAGAAAACGTTTGCGCATTAGCTATATAGGACTCATATGGAACGTATGTACAAGAATAGCCAAATATGACAAATTACTTTAAATGAACTCTTCTCCTCAGAAACCACTATAGAAGCAAGCATATAGGTCGAATGTTTTCCTGACGATCCTCGAACAGACTTCTGTTCAGCAATCCATTCTGATGAAAAACAATGTTTATTGTGACCAGTGTAGAATTGCTGTCAGATGAGCGTTACGTTTGTCCGGGAGCCCCTGGGTTATAGAGTACCCTATGTTGTCCATCTGTGAAACATGTCTCTGGAAGCCCCTCGGTTGTAGAGCACTCTGTGTTGTCCAACTTTGATACATGTCTCTGTGAGCCCCTGGGTTATAGAGTACTCTGTGTTGTCCAACTGTGATACATGTCTCTAGGAGCCCCTTGTCATAGAGTACTTTGTGTTGTTCAACTGGGATACATGTCTCTGGGAGTCTCCGGGTTATAGAATGTAGAGTACTCTGCATTGTCCAACTGTGATACATGTCTCTGTGAGCCTCTGAGTTATAGAGTACTCTGTGTTGTCCAACTGTGATACATGTCTCTGTGAGCCCCTGGGTTATAGAGTACTCTGTGTTGTCCAACTTTGATACATGTCTGTGGGAACCCATGGGTTATAGAGTACTCTAAGTTGCCCAACTGTGATACATGTCTCTGTGAGCCCCTGGGTTATAGAGTACTCTATGTTGCCCAACTGTAATACATGTCTGTGGGAACCCATGGGTTAAAGAGTACTCTGTGTTGTCCAACTGCATGTCTCTGGGAGCCCCTTGTTATAGAGTACTTTGTATTGTCCAACTGTGATACATGTCTCTAGAAGCCGCTAGGTTATAGAGTACTTTGTGTTGTCAAACTGTGATACTTGTCTCTGGGAGCCCATGGGTTGTAGAATACTCTTTGTTGTCCAACTGAACTATGTCGGTAGTCTTTAGGAATTATTATGATTGATATATAGGATCTGACATATTACTATTAATAAATGTAAATCAAAATTAATAAGGTTTCAACCAATTTATTACCTAGGGACCATCTGGGAATAATATATGAAGTAAATACAACTATTGGCGGTCCGTAATATATATTTTATACATTGAAATGAGCATTGATTAAATTATGACATATTTCTTTGTAAATGGTACTTTAAATAAAAATCCTGATACTGTCGGTGATTTATTCGGACATGATATATATAATAAGTAGTTTTAATTCGAAAAAGCAAGAACTATACTATGAACTATTCAAGCTTTCTACATGGAAGTCATACCACATAAAATTATTTAATTGCTAGTAGAAAAACAAAAACAAAATGCAAGATGCGGAATATTTACTTTTTACCTACTTCAAGCGGTAGCGTGAATTGCCACAAAGTACTTAAAATATATTGTTTTTGTAATTTAAGAAATATATATTTTCAGAATGACTAATGCAGATACCTTTATTGGATTGTTTGTTGTGCTGGTAATGTCTATTGAAACTAAAGACACTAAAACTGTCCCATGTGAGTATTGAAATTAAAAAAGCCACAATGCATTTGATTTTAAGAGGACCCTACGCAGGTGAAATATGTTGTAGTAGTGCAAATAGGAAAAAACTTGATAAAACAACAATGAATGTTCAATATTGTTTAATGTAGATAATGATAAAAAAGAATGAGAGATGTGGTATGTGGTAAACAATAAGTCTGAATCGATCAAAAGTTCAATCCTTACAAACATGTTTTCTCGAAATAATATATAGAATTTTAAAATCACCGTTATTGATCACTTTTTTTCAGTAATGTTCAACCAGTATGAATGTGACTCCACGTCGCATTTAGTACTTGACGACACAGTTTATACATTATCATGGTATGGTGAAGTTATGCCTAACTTGTGTCCAGTTCGGTTTTCTGTTAGACGCGGAGACCAGCTTTGCTACAAGTCTATAAAATTCTTCACGCCTGCTTACCTCGGTGACTTTAAGGTTATAGTAAAAAACTCAACGTTTGAAGAGGTAAGTCGTCTAAAATTGAGAAAAACTGGGATTAAACCCAGAAAAAAACGAACATATTATTTGTCTTGGAATATTTTGGTATGCAAACAAATTTGATAATTTGTGTTTAATATGGGTGCCAGCTTGGGTTGCGGTAACCTTGATTATTTCCCCAATAATCACGGTTATTTCAAAAAGATGATTTTATATAGTTTGTTGCCGAATTTTGCATTTTTTGTTACCTTGAATTTCTTGGTTGACGAAGCGAGATGCAATATATATTTTCCAAAACGAGTCTGCCAGAGATTTATTCCGTTTAGTCAAAAGGTCAGCGAAGACAAAGCGTTGTTTTTGCAACTACGGCTCATGTGTTCTGAAGAAACTTATATATACAGTTGAGATCGCATGGTGCGAAAGGAGAAATCATATCCGATGAGGAACAACAATATCGTCATAAATGTTCTCAGACAGTAGTAACGCCATATTGTTCTCTTATATTGTTTGCTTTTTTCAATATTTGGAGGACAGAAATCAAATGACCTGCATCTATGCATATCTCAAACTACCAAGACTTCGTGAGAAAGCGAGGGAAAACTGAAGTGTCAGACAAAAAGGTAAAGTCAACCAACATAAAAGAAAACTTCCGATGCAACTATACAAAAAACATTACAAACGAACACATATCTATGAGGCAATGCAGCTCCCAGAGCAAAAATCTGTTGTAAAATCAGGTGTTCGGAAGTTTAAGCAGTTCATATCGCTTTCTAGAACCCACTGCATTGTTCATGTAACAGTCCTGTTATAGCGTAGAAGGTCAAATAAGATCGGGTTAACAACCTACCGACAGAGAAAGCAGAGTGCTTGATTACAAGTTTCACCGCCATGCACTTTACAGGAAAGGATATGTCTTGATTTCGGCAACTGATATTTCGTATAGTCCAACAAGATCGTGGTGCGACCGTAGTGAAAAGTCTGGAGTAACGAACTCAACAGGGGAGCACATTATCTCCTATTTAGCAGTGTCAGTGTTAACGAATGGGCTCTGTCAAAAATAGCAGTGTTGAACAAGTGCTCTCGAGTAAAAGGAATTCGAAGATACCAAAGGGGCAGACAGAAATCGTTAAGTCGGAAGACAGACAAGACCATGGCCAAC
>JAULBM010048737.1:0-10591 GCA_032357055.1 Geukensia granosissima | reverse complement strand
GTTAAAATTCTACTGTCACTTGGTGGGTGGCTGTCTCATGGACAATCATGCCACATCTCCTATTTTTATATTATGTAAACATGTATATCACAGTTCTTAAAAACATCAACTATTCCCTCTTTCACTGCATTATACACCGTTGGTATATTCATAGATGTCGACTGCACAAATCCAGAGTATAAAATTTTTACCATTAGTAAAAAATGATTATACTCTTATCTAAAAATCATTCTGTTACATAAACTGTGAAATTTGTCCTTTATTTGCCTCAAATGTATATTCCATAAATAATTGAAAAAAAACCCGTTTGTATTTTTTGTTCGTTTCAAACATTGTTAGGCAATTCAAAACATAACGCATAAAAAATTAATGAAAATATTTCATTTACTGTTTGAATGCTATATTTAAACATTCATATATGAAAATAATGAATTATTAAATGCCCATTAACGAAACATGTGGCATGGAATATCTAAAAATTATTAAGTAATTGGAATTCTTACTTTACTTAATTTCTTAAATTAAGCACAAGTTGACAGTGGGCGATGAATCCATGGCAACTAGAGGCGTTCGCTCACCTGACAGTGACTCAGCAACGGTCCTTGTAAGCATTATTATTTATCAGAAAGGTATGCTGGACAATAAGTTTGATAGAGGACCACCCAAGAACTGTTCTACTAAAAAGTGTTTTTGACAGTATGATTTTAAAGTAAATTTCCCGTAAACTGTCATGTATATTTAAATTAAATATCTACACAACCCAAGCCCGATTTTAGATAGATCGTTGGAGGACATTTATAAATTGTTTGCGACGGTTTATTTTTTTCCAACCACCTATTACTTCAATTTGACGTTATAATTGCGTGTATTCTGTTTTTATTACAACGATTTATTTGTATATTTCTCATAAATACAATTTGCATAATGATTACTTAATCACCAGACAAAATTATATTGAAAACATGTTATTTACTTTTAATTATTTTTATCTTTCATCTCTTTAGCGTGGACAATGCAAACACACATTTCCATCTTTATATGAAATGTTAAACGACCATTTTACAGTTACCATTGTCTCATTGTAACTGAATAAAATCCATTCAAATTATTATATAAATAAGTCAACTATTTGATGGCGTTGTGGTCTGATCATAATCTATTTAGGGTTTGTATACATGTTCGTATTTTTTTATTGATTGATTGGTGTTTGCCTTACGTCCAGTGGCAAATATTTTATCTATATACAGGACGAAAACAAATTCAGCGATTATGAAAAGTTGGGGTCGGGTGGGACACAACAGGGCAACAACTTTTAATTGTCACTGGAAAATAAGAGTGATGGGTAGGGACAAATAATTTAGCCTTTTGTAGAGGTATTAGCCTTCCCTTAAAGATCTTTTACGTGCATGGAGTATGGCATTTCTACACTTGTAACCCACTGCCTGGCCGTATACCAAGCCATCGTATTATGACCTGGCAGTACTCACCCTATCCGCCACCTGGGAATCGCGCTGGGTCAACTCTGTAGGTCGAGCCCCGGAGACAACTCCGGTGCCCAGTGTTTGTATTTATTAAATTGTCTTTTAATAATCTTTATCAGGTATTCTGTTCAATGCACAAAGATATATATATTAGGTAAATATTTGAAAACCATGCATTACCGGCTGAAAAGAAACTTCCTGGACAGGTCAAATGAAAAAAATTGATCGAAAAATGTTGAGAGTCAATTCCTGAATTTATGAAATGAAATGCCACTTTGATAACCCATTTAAGGCAAGCTTTTATGTCGATGGTTAATTCTTCAGCGTAAAAGTATTCAACATCCACTCGTTACGTGGAGGAAGTAATTTATTTTATACAGCATATCAAATGTCAAAGTTACAGTGTACAACATTGGAACTGCAAGCAACCTTATAACATATTCTTCCATTCAAATATTATAACGGAGTTTTTCTCTTGTGCTTTGTGGATTCCCCGTTCTTGAGTTGTATGCTCTTATTTATTTTTGGGTTCTGGAATGTATGTTCGAAAGATACAGAGAACATCTTTCCACTATTGTTTATGCTTCTATTTTTAGCCCGACTAAAAGATTACTGTAATACGGTAGCGTACTCTCTCTACGCGCCTGCACGTTACTCCCTGTTTTCCAATATTTGGTCCCGAGCGTACCTGATGAAGGTTGATCCAAAAAGGGCTTCTTTCGCAATGTAATCTAGACATTTTTAATCGTTGTCTACAATCTGTTTGATAAAAGAAACAAATGCAAGGCACTATTTTTAAAAAAACTTGTTTCGTGTCCCACGGAAATTTGGGGAACTTAAGGCGAAAAATTATGTAGTACACAATGCAGAAAAGTCGTGGATCGTGTCTTTCTGACATAAAATCCATATTCTTTCATTAAATATTATCTAATAATAAAAAGAGAGGAATTAATTTATTATTTTGTAAATAATAAATCATAGGGGGAGGGTAGGGGAATCACTCTCCTTGGGGATGGAAGTGGATGTCTAAGATGTTTATTTCTTCAATAACTGAAAATTTTGTGAAAATGGAATATTCAAGATAGCCAACGTCAGACGCTTTAAGAATTTAAGTCCGACAAATTAAAATTTTATATTGCGGTCATGATGCAAATAACGTTTAACTATATATGGTTTAGTAGGATCGTGTTGACTATGGTTTTTAAAAAATTCGGAAATAATTTACCTACGAGGGATAGCAATACGTAATCATTCTTCTAATTCTTTAAAACTGTACATTTAACCCTCCTATTGTCTATTAAAGATAACCTGTCTCCAGGGCTCGACCCACAGAGCTGACCCAGTGCGAACCGAAAGGGGGAGCCTTCTCGTTGGGGGCTGCCAGGTTATAATACGGAAAGCCTGGCTGTAGACAATTAGTGGGTGACGTGTGTGGAGAATGCCACACTCCATGCAGGTAAAAGATTTCTTTTGTAGTTATCGAAAAAGAGAAGGCTAATGCCGCTACAAAAGGCTAAATTTCCCGTCCTTACCTATCACTCCCTTATTCCAGTGGCAGTCAAAAACCGTTGTCCTGTTGTTTTCTATCCCCCCCGCCGTTTTTGATATTGATAATTGTTGCACTTGCATGAACCAACAATCTACAATCAAATATTCTGTGTATAAACTGAACAGTGAAATTTCGTTCTACTCTTTAGCATAGATCCACGTAAAACTGTGATGTTTTTTTCCACAGATATTTTTGTTCCAATTAAAATTAATTAACTATTTGATGATAGTCAGCGACAAATATGTCATAGAATATTTAAAAGATCGTAATAATTGAAACTTTAACTATACTTATTAGATATAATAATAAATCCTAGCCGATATAACAATCAGATACATGCACGGAAAACCAACCAAACATTTTACCGATTTTGTTGAATATTTTTTAAATACAAAATCAGTGTTTGTGGCCCAGCATTTCTAAGGAAACAAATCACAATTAATATACAGTAAATTACTGAAAAGGGGGATAACTCGTAATTTAATGATACATTTGATTGTTATGTAATTATTTAATGCCGAAGTTTTCTTAAAATGACACAATATTTTGAAAACAATTATACATCATACTAGGATGTGTTCCTAGGTAGCAAATTAGTTAGTCGTAAAATTCCTAGTTTTATTGTATATATAGCAGCACTTTGATTGACAATAGCTTCATTATACCACTGTTTCTCATCTTGAATGTCGTCGTAAGGTTTATAAAATTAAACCAAAATAATGCAAAATTTAGAAATTCAAGACAGCTTTAATTATAAATGCCTGGTGCATTACTAAATGTATATGTGAATGATTACTCCGCATATTCGCAGGAAAAAAATCATCTCCATTCGTGAAATGCATACTCCATATCGGCCGACATGATTGTGGTGTCGACTATATAATTTCTGGTCTGATGACCTCAATCGAGAAGCACCTTATCCCTGTTAGAGAAGTTTTTGTTTCAACGAATGAGCTCTGTCTAGAAAATCGCTGTATCGGGCATGTGCTCTTGAAAAACCTATGAGCTAATAGATGTATACGGCATAGATAGGTGCAGCTGGAATTGGAATGTTACTGCCGCCAATGAACGTGAAATTGACTACTGAAAGTAGATGTTATCACGTTTGTCATAGTTTGTATAAAGCTACGAATTAGAAAAATGTTAAATGATCTAATTCAAAGCTTTATACAAAATATGTCGGCCGGTGAACTTTTCTTAATGTTAAGCAATATTCCAGACGCATCTGATATAGAGTATATTACTCGGTAATCGATTGTTTGATTTGTTTGATTGGGGTTTTACGTCACTTTCAACAATATTTCAGTCATGTCGCGGCGGTCAGTTTCACTGGTGGAGGAAGCCGGAGTACCGGAGAGAACCACCGACCTTGGGCAGGTAACTGACAAACCTTATCACGTGCAATGCGAGTTAAACGCAATCCGTTTTTGTATGGTACAAACCCAAGCGCAAACTCACGCCGTATAGGTCATAGGATACAGTGATCTGTACAGGTAAGTTTAAATCAACTACCTAGACCACTCGGGCCACCCAGGCCCCACTCGGTAATCGAGGTATTTTGCTTCTTACAATACTTTTATAGAAAACGGATTGCCTCTCACAAGAGGACAAGAGAGCTAATCATCCGAAGGATGATTCGGGGTTTGCAGGATTTTCTTAAACTTCCAAAGCATATGATTTTGCCCTCATTTTTTAGGGTCTGCGTTACTTAAACTTTAGTTTTCTATGTAGTGGTTTGTGTACAGATACTTTTCTTTGGTATCATTCTGCTGACCATGGTCTTGTCTGGCAGATATCTAAAGATTTCCAGCAACAGACTTTTATGCAGCAAAAAATAAAATTTCATCTACTTATGCATGATTTATGGCTAATTTGGAGGATCACCTCTTCAACAACATTGTAGTCATTCTTTGCCAGTCTTGTATATGAATTCCTGTTAACGGGTTAACCAGAGATAGCTACTGACCTTTGGTGGGTAACTGACTTACATGACAAATGCGCCGTTAGTCAATAAACAATAAAATTCATGTGCGTTGGTCTTTCCGATAAGAGTGTGAAAATAATATTAATATTAAAATAAATATTTTTGAAGAAGTTTCCACTGTTATTTATTCTTCATTATGAAGTCAGTAAATTTACATTGTGCGAGTTAATTGTTAGGTTTCTACATACGTCATTCAGTATTGAATTTTTAGACTTAATTTGAATTTTGTTCAATAAGGTACACAATCTTATTCCCCTTCAAAAGGTGGAAAAAAAAGATCTTTTTTTATTTCGATAATCCACGGATTCTGACTGCTTTCCGCTGAATATTTGCTCTTCTGACATTAGCATTTGCAAAAAAAAAATCATCCGAAATTCTCTGTACTTGATATAATGTAAATTGTATGCCCTGCTTGTCTTTTGTGTTGCAATCATTTAAATAAGACGCTTGTGTCGTTTATTACACACCCATTTTACAGTTTTAATATGTAGACCATTTTCTGTTTATTGACTTATTAATTTTAGTCCTGGCAGTGACCACGACAATAAAAAAGCATTTAGATCACTCCAACACGTAGAAAAACAACCTTTAGGACGTTCGCTGCTCATGTTTAGCCATTTTGGTCAGATTTTCAAAATCCTCTAGTTGTACCCTTTTCAAAGCATTAATATGTTTTGCCCAGTGAACCCCGCTTTATTTTTTCATGATTTCATTTAACAAACTTTAAAATGCCATCTGAAAAGATTTTATGAAATTCTTGTTATTTATTCTTGGGTTTAAATCGACAATACCTAATAAGGGAAAACCTATAAAAAATCAAGGGAAAAAATTTTCCCGCCAAATTTTCAAACGCTTATATCTCAAATACCAGCAAACCTACCCTAAATATCTGTCCGCTTATTTTAATCAAATGTGAAAGATCTTTAAAGAAATCATGCTTTTGAATTTTTTTTAAATTTAGAAGCGAACATTCTTAAAACAAGTCGAAAAAGATTAACGAATTCCGTGAAGGAAAAGTTTATAATTAACAAAAGAATTCAAGGATACCAAAGGGGCAGACAGAAATCGTTTATTCGCAAGACAGACAACACCATAACCAACAAAAAAAAAAGAAAGACAAACACAGAACACAAAACACTACACTGAACACTAAAGCTGGAGTAACACGAACCCTACAAAAACCAGGGTGAGTTCAGGTGCTCCGGAAGTGTAAACAACAACTGTTCCACTAGTGGCACCCGTCGTCTTACTCAGTAGACAAAGCCGATGTATAGTCATAATCGATGTTAGTCACAACAGGTATAGGAACGGATTTGTATTCACCACAGTGGGAATTTGTGAAATCAAATAATGATGGCGACCGAAAAACTTCCGGAGTGATAATAATTTTGCCCGAGAACCCTTGGTTCAGTAGCTTTATTGTCAGCTGCAATCTCTAACTATAAAATCCTGATAGGAAGCAGAAGCCATGGGGTAAAGTATCAACTGAGAAATATACATTCCGTATGCAGGTGCGTCTGGAATGTTGCTAGACATGAACTTACAGTTAACAATGGGAAATCAAAGTCATCTCTGTTGTCGTAAAGTTTTGTTTTTAATCCACCCTTACTGTCAATTTCCAGATGTAGGTCTAGGTAAGAAGCTGACCTTTCTGTTTCTGTAGTATCTTTGATTCCCGCAAATTAAATTATTGCTATGAACGAGAGGTCCCCGAGGGTTATCAACAGCCGAATTGTATTACATGAAGTGTGTTTTATAGACAAACGTTTACATACTTTTTTATATATTTGTAACGGTGTTCCTCCCATTGATTTCGAAAATACGCTATTCAAAACATCCGAACACAATATCCACAAAACTATAAAGGTCAAAGGTACGTTGGAAAGAGCAAGCTTACAAATGAGTTAGTCCGAGGAAAATTCAATGTCTGATTGATTATTTAAGCCCACTGTCTAATATTTCAACAGCAATCAACATGAGATCCAGTTTTGGACAACAATAAATCAAACTGACATGGAAAAGAGAACGGGCTATTCGCTCAATATTTTTTTCTGAACACGCCCCCTACATGGAACAGTGGTTTGACAAAACAACATAAAATCAAAACTTTAAAACCAGCTGCATTTATAAGATTTTACTTTTTTAAGATACATAGTAAAGAAACCCATCTGCAGCACAGGGACAGAGTGGAAGAGTGTATCGGGGCCGTACATGCCAGACTTTATGTGGGACGGGTTGAGTTTTTTTTTTTTTTACCTGGTACCGATTAATTGTGGGTGTCATTTTTCTTGAAAATCTTCAAATCTAATAAAGTTGATAACCATAAAAAATAAGACTTTAAATATCTACAAAAACTTGAACCGTCTAAGCTCATCCTTTTGTGAGCTTTTTTAATTTTTAGTTTTAATTTTTAAAAAAATTGTAAAGTCAGCAAAATTCCATGTTCCTCAGTGAAGAATTTTCTCTTTGTAAGTGCACTAGCTTTCAGTTATATTCAACAACGGTTGAAATGTGTTTAAGTTGTAAAATAATTAGATTCATTATACCAAGATAATAGAAGTACAGACGCAACAATTCACTCTTTTCTAAGGGAGGCACCAGCATTAATAAAAACATGGTAATTAAAGCATATAATACCACTTTAACTTGTTTGATAATATGGATATGGATATGATATACACGAGGTAATAAATCATGTCATGCAAGAATATATGGTAGCAATTTTTCTATTTCTTTCTTTCTACAAATGAAAATAGGAGATGGCGCATGATTGTCTAAGAGACAGCCATCCACCAAATGACATGTTCGTTTTTAGTTTTTTTGTGTATGATAGGCTGTGTTATGTTCCGTCTGAAAAAAATTCTCCATGTTGCCATATGTGTATCGACTTCAACACTTTGTATGACCTTTCGATTTTTCTTGTTTTATTGAAAACGTCAACACTGAGTCAGAAGCGTATTCACCAGTAATCCGGTTGTGACAAGATATTTACCAGGAATCCATTAATATTTTTTAGTTTTTATTGTAATGTAAATATATAAAACATTTGATAAAACTAAAAAGCTGAAAGCATTTCCCTGATCGTTCTCGTAAATGTATCTTTCAGGTGCCGCGCGTGGAACAGGTGGTGCTTATCCTTCCGGACACATGAACCTATTCCTGTTTTGTAAATGAGTTCGTATAGACCAAGCCTTTGAAAGCCGTCGTGGAATCCTTTAAATCTTATCCGAGAAGGGGTCAACTTGAATTAACTATATCTGGTATACTACTAGTTGCGATACATTGATATCATAAAATCAAACTCATTTTTTTTTTTGCATTTTAGCAGTTTGTTTTTTTTTTCATTTTTACTGAGAATTTCGAATATCTTACTTAGACATTCTATTCTGAATATCTTACTTAGACATTCTATTCTGAATATCTTACTTAGACATTCTATTCTGAACATCTGTGTACTCTCGTGCCGACTTATGATTATCTTTAAAACAATACTCTTCCTTTACAACATAACTTAATTTGTTCTTTTCAGTTAAATGAATCAATATGTTTTCTATTTTAGGAGGAATTGGTATTATGCTATTGTGAAATGAATTGACTTTCATAGTATTATTTATGTTCAAAGAATATCCTAAATATCGAATCGGGAAATATTACATTTTGGAATAAATGTCGGTCAACATCATTTGTCTCCTTTATTGAGTACATTAAATCCAACTAATATGTATAAAAGAAAATTAAAAAGACAAATATTTTATAGACAATTATTATTGTTATATCGTAATAGCCAACAATTACCGTAAAGGTTACACAACAATCAATCTAAATATAGCATAGTCTCGAAGTCAAAACATACCCGTTGCCAGGGCGGTTCGAGGGGTTCGCCCGAAGACCCTTTTAAAACCAATAAGCACTTTTAAACTCGCGATTCAGATTCAGGAAATGGCTAGATTGCAAGATTTTGACAAACCTTCTTCCGTGAAGATTGGTTCGCGAGTGGTCCAACCCCCGATAATTTCTGACTACGGGCATGCAAAAGCTAGGTATAAATAAATAAAAGCAAATCTCTTTTTTAACTCTCTTTACAATTGCTGTAAGCAGTCTCATTACATCAGTGAGAAAATTGGTGACATATTTTTTCTTCGAAAATCCCAATGCATGCTAATATTTTGTAAAATTTGACCCTTTGAACATGCTTGCATTGACGGGTCAAACGGTCAGTCAGCTGCAATTTTCTTACATGACAGTTAAACCGCCGTGCCGTTTTAATATGTTGTGCCTGGGTCATGGCACTTTAGGAAAAAACTGGTGTAACTAAAAGTGAATTTCATGTACAAGTTTTACTAGCAAAAATATTAAAATGAATTCTGATTAACTCTATTTCAGCCTTAAGCAGTCAACACTACCAACAACGAAAATGTATCCTAAATTTGCATATACTTCTGAAATTAAAAATTTAGAAAGTTCCAATTTTACTTTTTAGACATATTCAAAGCATCGATTAGGTTTATTTAACAATGTGTTAAAAGAATTTCACATATTTTGCAAAAATGTTGAATTCTATTGTTTAAGGTATGAAAGTTCATTTGGTTGTGGGTAAAAATCCGAGCATAGAAAATTGATGAGACATTTACATTCAAATTTGCAATATCTTTAATTTCCATGTTCAGAGTTTTATCAACACAAATATGAAGAGTTTTAGGGCCATTTGACCTTTCATGACCTCATTCCATATATGGTAGTAATCCTGACTGTTAAGCCAAACAAAAAACGAAAATATTCGTTCTTTCTCAAATTTGAAGGAGTAAAAGCAAAGACTGCTCGGCTCAGCGTCAGAATAATGTGTCTGGGTAAAGTGTCATGTGTTCCTGTGGACTGTTGCTTTCGTGAGCTTGCACGTTAAAAATCCGGCTCAGTGTGTCGGTCTAGTACAAAGCGGGGTTCATTCACCATCATCACTCATTAATATGCTTTCGTCCTGATCATGCATGAAATACTTACCACTGGACATCGAAGCATCATTCAATTAATCAAATTTGCAATTATCCAATATTTAAAATGGGGTTTACTGGGTTATTGAAATAATTTACAACGGTAAAAGCAGTTTTGAGCCTTGATGAAACGAAAAGTATCGAAATTCAAGGAGCTGGTTTAACAGATTTTTGTATTTTTGGTCATTAATTACTGAATTTCTTATTAAATATTTCGTCAAAGCTTGAAGTTTTAAAATTGAAAAATGTCGACTGCAGATAAAAGGATAATCAATGGATTTTTAATAATAATGACAAATATGTCTTCATTTAAAATTTCTGCATATGCATATGGTCTCTATCACCCTTAACAGCTTTTATTTTATGATAGGCACTTGCTGTTGACAAACTAGCAAATAAACCAAACATTCCAAGTAAAATGTTTATAAAATGTTAATAAATATTGTGAAATTTTTGTCTGCTATATATGCAAATCAATGAGAAGCATTAGAACCAAAATATAGGAAGTCCGATTCCAAGCCATGTACTCAACAGAGAGTCAAATTGTTGACAGACACATTACTTCCACAGATAAGCTTAAGGCCCCTGC
>JAULBM010048726.1:0-10592 GCA_032357055.1 Geukensia granosissima | reverse complement strand
GAAACAAATCTGCTATTAAAGGAGCACAATTTGTTCCCATTGGAATTCCTACGACCTGTCTATAAATTTTATTGCCGTGTTTGAATCATATTTTACTGAAATTTAAGAAAAGTTAATAATAATCAGCTACTATTTGATAACTGAGAGATACTTAAACTACTGTTGAAACTTATTTCACTTTACGATCTTGTGATGTTTAGTTTTCTTAGTTACAAATGGCGGCAAGTGTAAACATAGTTCTCGCGTGTTGATATATGAAAGAAAATACCTATTACTGATAGAACAAAATATGGATTCAAGTGAGTGAAAGTTGATATATATTTCATGTATTGCAAAAACCCTTCTTTAATTGATACATCGACAAAAAGGGAGACAAATAGCCAATCTGGCAACTTGGGGAAAAATCACCAAACTTCGTGTAGGGGTACATTGTACGCACCCCTAACCCCAAGAAATGCTTTTAGGGTAAAAGTTAGCTTTTAATCTATAGACAAATATGGTACATTGACACATATAACACAGCCCTAATAACAAATAAAATTGTTGAATTTATTTTATTTTTTTTTTTACATAATCAGATGGATGAGGATGACGAAAGCAACAGATTGTTGACAAATTTTCAATGTAAGAGATGTGGAAAAGGCTTTATGACTGAGATTGAGCTAGGGAAACATATTCGTAACCACATCATTCCCCCTGGCTCTGGTAGGAAGGGGAGACTACCCAAGAAAGACAAACCAAGCCAGAACACGCCAAAGAAAACACCTGATGTTAGTGATGAGTCGGACAGTAAGGAAAATGACAAAGATTTCACTCCAAAGCCTTATCAGATGATTAAAGAAGAAATGCCAGATTCAGGTCGATTAAGGGTTTTACCCAGGCGAAGTTTAAAAGGCAAAAGGACTACTGGTTTTCTTGTTGATAATGAATTTTTGCTAACCAAAAATCAGATTAAAAAAGAACCAGAAGGCGAAGAAGAAGAAGCAATTGAGGACACCCCTGTTTCCAAGGTTATTCAAAAGAAAGAGGAGCAATCACCAATAATAAAGCGCAAACGTGGAAGGCCGAAAGGAAGTACAAAAGCTGTAGAGATAGTCACTCCCAAAAGACAGAAAATTTTTGAAAATGAAAAGCCAGAGAATGAAAATTTATCAAAATCCACGGAAACAGAAAATATAGTGTCAAAAACTGAGGACTCGTCTCAAAGCACAGAAATTGAGCAAACTGTTAATCAGGAGGACATTGTTGCTAACAAAACTTTTACAGAATCAGCAGAAACTGAAACATTTTTGCCTGAGAATAGTGATGTTATCACTACTTACAGTAATGAAAGTTCTAATGTTGATGTCGTTGAAAACATTTCTAATAACAATGAATCAGGTGCAAAAATCAGTCTTGAAGTTTATGAAAAACATGAATCAGTTCCAGATGAAGATAGGGAAGAAGGTCAAGAAGAAAATTCAATGATTTTGGAATCAAATCCAGATCAGTTAGGTTTGGATTCAGAATCAATTCCTGAGTCTAATAACAGTATAAATTCAGCCAATGAGATTTCACAAAATTCTGAAACCATGGATGCAGATGATGGACAGACAGAAAGCAACATAAACAAAAAGAATAAATTGGAACAGAAGGGCGATGAAGAAAATATAAACCCAAATGAAGACTTGGAAGACAAACAGGCTAAATCAAGTGATGCTGAGGAACGGGATGAAGACAGTGAAGACACTAATGATGATAAACCAAAACGGAAGCGGAAGAAAAAAGGCCTGCCGATTCCAATGGAAATAAGGGATACTCCTAATGGTAAAGAGTATGTTTGTAAAGTTTGTAATAAGAAATTCCACACTGAGCGCTACCTTCGACTTCATGCACCTATGCATACTAGTGAGTTTAAGTGCAGCACTTGTGATAAAGCATTTGCCAGAAAAGAAAGTCTGCAAAAACATGAATGCCGTATTACTGCCAAAATTATTGAAGTAAGTGTACCTGATCAAAATGATTCTGAGTCTCTGCAATTAAATGATGAGAGCAAATTGTTTCGATGTTCCAACTGTAATGAAAAATTTCAATATTTGTTTGATGCAGAAGAACACCTTAAGACCCATCGGAAAGGATATGAATGTGAGCATTGTGGTAAAGTTTTTCTGAAAAAATTACTGTTGAACCAACACATTTGTTCCAAGCAGAAAATGTATCCATGTGACATTTGTTCTCAGACATTCCCCAATGAAAAAAGTTTATTTCGCCATGTTGCCATGCATACTGATATTTACAAGTGTGAAACATGTGAGAAATGTTTTTCACGAAAGGATTCATTGATTCGTCATGTGACTAAATGCTGCCCTGACAAGGCAGAAAAGTATGGGGTATTTTCTTGCAAGAAATGCAGTAAAACGTTCGGCACTAAGTTAGGCCTGGAAAATCATGAAGTTAATTGTAAACTGCTTCCATGTGATGCTTGTCATCAAGTATTTGACAAACAAAAGCACCTAGATGACCACGACTGCAAACCTTTGCCAAGATCAGATGAACCTAGGGCAAAACACATCAAATTCAGTTGTTCAGACTGTAATAAGTCGTTCAAGAATCTTCATTATCTTTTGCAACATAAAGCTGTTCATTGTAATTCACATGAATGTTTTAGTTGTGGCAAGAAAATGAAAAGTCAAGAAGAACGAGATGACCATGAAAGATTCTGCCTGGCAGTGAATAAAATTAGACAAGATGGAAAAATCAACTGCGATCTGTGTGAAGCAGAGTTTTTTCTTGCTAAAGAGTACAAAGAACATTACCAGACTCATACCCACTTGTATCACTGCGAAAAATGTGACAAGAGGTTCATCAAAATTGGATCACTACACACACATCAATGTATAACAGATTTGATCAAATGTCAGTTGTGTGAACGGCAATGCAAGAGTGTCAAAATATTTCATAATCACATGGCTTCACACTCAGACGTGGTCACCAGATGTTCAAAATGTGACAAATATTTTGAGAATGGGGCTATTGACAATCATGATTGTGACAATTCCGATGAGCAGGGCGATGTGTCTAGTATAAAATATGTTTGTCATTATTGCGGAAAGAACTTTGTTAGTTCAAGTAATTTGAATAAACATATTAAAGTCCATGGAGATAAAGACGTAGAATGTCCCATTTGCTTTAAGAAATTCCATTACCCAGAATACCTTAAAGTTCATATTGCGGGCGTTCACGAGAAAAAGACACCCTACCAGTGTTCTGATTGCGGGAAAATTCTTACATCTAAACCGGGACTAATATCTCACATGAAATTGTTCCACAGTGAAACTAAAGATGTTTACCCATGTCCAGAATGCGGAAAGTGTTTCAGTCAAAAAGGGAATATGAAAACGCACATGTTTTCTCATGCAAAAGAACGAACTTTTCAGTGTACGTTTTGTCCAAAAGCATTTAAATATCCTGATCAACTTAATCGCCACAAATTGTCTCACACAATGGATAATCTATATCAGTGTGACATTTGTGAGAAAAAATTTGTCAAAGATTATGAACTCAAAAAGCATATTCAGGCAAATCATAGCAACAAAATGTATGTGTGTGAATTTTGTGGCTCACGCTGTGGTCATAAACACACTTTACAACGTCACTACAGACGGAAACATCCTGCATCTGCTCACCTCGTAGAAAATCCGGACTATGTGGATGCACTCTTTCAGGAAGTTGATATTGATAGTTTGGTCATGCAAAAGGGCGAAATGGTTGTCATGGAACACACTGCACAGGTCCAGCAACCAAACGGAATAACTGTTACAGTTCCGGTAGAAGAAATGGTTTCCCAGTCAGCAGCAGAAGCATTAAGCAGTTTATCAGTCGCGGGTAATTCACAGGGCATAATATCAAATGAAGTGGAAGTTGCCCAATTGATAAGTCAAGATGGAACTATCGTACAAATACCTGGACAGGAGAATATGTATACAGTTCAAACCAGTCAGGAAGATGGAACAGAAGAGCAGCAGACAGTTGTGATATTACAAATTATTAACCCTCAGGAACAACAAATTGAAGTGACGGAGCTAGAGACCCAGGTCGTTAACACAGAGGAAATTGAAACAATTAGTCAAGATGATGTACCAGATTTTCAGTACACAGAAAATATTCTCTCTAGTTAAAACAATTGATTCAATAGTTAAATGTTCCTGATTTTCATTTCAAAGAGATAATTCTAATCATAATGTTTTTGATCCATACTAATCTGACAACTGTGACTGTTGTAAAAGATAGTGAAAAAAGTTTTCTGGAAATATTTTTCTTCTGCTCTCCGATAGCATAAAAACATATGTACTATACCTTTACATTTAGGTTCTGGAAGATGTAAATTCTTTGGTGTGGCATTTCCTGAAAAAGTGTGTTATACATCTGATGCAAAGAATTTTCTAATTTCAACTTGGCAAAATCAATTTTTTGGGTGTAAAATTTGATCACTGATTCAAATGGTTACATCAACTAAAATTGTGCTTTAAATATTTTATGAAATGGACACAAAATTTATTTTCAAACTGCCTATAATTGCAAGATTAGCTTCACAGGTACAAATAATAAATCTATTGAAGACATAAATTAATAAGGATTTCTACTTGCACAAGTAAAGTTTTGAAGATTTACACTCATTACACAAATTCAATTGTTTTTATGCAAATCGTGAGATTTTTCTGATAAACTCCAGGCTTTTGACATTACATAACTTTTTACAGTTGATCATGGTAAAGTATGTTTTACTGAGCTTTGTCTTTCACTTTATTTACTTTTATTAAATTTAGAAAAACTTCCTATAGAAAGCAACAAAGAAAAAGTTCCGATAACTTTTGTATATTTTGAAATTTTTATACATTTTCTTAGCTTTTCTCCACTCATATGAAAAATTGGGAAAGTTTGTTGTTTTCCATTACAACAATTTTGCTCGCAGATTTTTTGAATTTTAGAAAATGTAAGATATTTTAATAGGTTCTATGTCTATTGGCATATATTTATGTGTAGTGCCAGGAAAATAAACTTGGCAGTACCAGAAATGCAAGAATTTAGACCTCTTCAGAACTTTAAATTCTCACAAAAATCAGCAATTTTCATATGACTACAGGACAATCAATGACACCTGTGATATTCATGATATTTCGAACCCTAAATTCTATTGCCAGTAAAATAGTTAAATTTCATTCTAAATTTCCTTTTCATATTTTAAGAAATAAAAGCCAAAACATGAGATACTCAGTTCAGTGAAACATACTTTAGTTTAATAGAGGTGCACAGGCTTCAAAGATTGGACACTTGTCATGTTTTGAGAATTAGTCAAATTTTCGAACTATTCTTTGTATATCCATTTCAAAGTATTATCATTTTTGTCCAGGGTTCCCCCATCCCCTTGGTTTTTTTCATTTTTTTAAAATGTATTGTAAAAAATTATTTGTAAAATTTTATAGAAATCAGATATTTCATCTGATAGATTTTGAAGACAGAAATTGTCAATACAAGACCAGTGAAAAAAATAAAGTTTGGTTTCCAGCTCAAAAGCACACTTAAACCTATTAATATTTTGGGTTTTTTTATCAAACATTCTCCAAACTATGACAAATATTTGAAAATCAATTTATTTATAAACTTCCTTAAGCTTAGACTTTTTTAAAGTTAATCATTCTTTATTAACTGCCTGACTGATTTGTAAAAAATGTTCTATTTCTATTTTTTCTTTTAATGTTTTACTTATTTTAAAATAATAGTTTGATAGCTACAGTATGCCTAAAAAGTAGTTTATTTACAGCATTCAGTTTTACATGTATGAATTTTAAATCCTTACATGCAGTGTATTGCAATGTTCAACTTTCATTTTGCTGTTTTTTAAATGTTTATAGAACCACAAAAAATTGCAGTTGAATGATGGTACGTGCTGACAACTCTGTGTCTGTATGAATGTGTTTTTATCCATAGACAGTTTGGTATTTGCATGTTTACTTCTGTTCTCATTTTCTGATTCTTTTTACATCGTAATCATGGTGGAATAGGCCACTCCAAATTTGTTAATAGTTCTTCAGATATGATCACTTGTCATATTATGGGTTTAAAAAAAACCATTTGTTTTTCAATTTTTAGAAATTTTTATCTTTATTCCTAAAGAAAAAAATTAAATTTGCTAGCTGGCTTCTAAAAAAATACCAAAAAAAAAACTTTAGACTAGCTGTTGTGTTTGCATCAGTTTTTGAGGTTGCGCTCTAGTATTTTGCCATTGCAAGAAAAAAAATTAAAAATTTCACTCACCTGCACCAATATTATCACTAAAAATCCAAAGAACTAGAAATAAATTTGGAATCGCCTATTGGTTCATTTTTAATACCATCAGATTTCATTTTTTTATTGGACTATTTTAGTCGCCTTGTGCTGTAGATCTCTTTCAATGATTGGCGGTCTTTAGGTAACCTGTAAATGTTTGTAATTCATACTCTTTTAGGTCTTATAGACAATCTTACAACAGCTCTGATTCCAATGTTAATTTTTTTCTCTGAATGGCAAAATTTCTGAAAATCTGTGTTAAGGGGGTACCATACACCTATGGGAAATAACTCTGTAAAAGTCATCTAAACGTTTTAATTATGTATCATTTTATATACGAATTAATGCATTTCAATGATCAAAATTTTTGACAATGAAATTATTATATATCTATTGAATAAATTCCAGAGAAATGTGTAGTTTTAAATTTCTTGAAATTTTCATTTTTCCTTCTATCATCAAAGTGAATGTCCAAACAAAATATAAAGAAAATTAAAATGAGTGGAATTTTTTGTCATGATGGTTTTGGTTACCCCCTTGAGGATGTTTGTTACTCATGTTCAGCCATTTTTGTCACATTATTTGTACTCTTGTAGTTCTATCCATTTCATAGCATAATTAATATTTTTTGCCCAGTGACCTAGTTTTTATTCCCAAAATTATACCCCTGTAAACAAATTTGCATGGTATATAGGCATTACTCTGTCAGTCTGTCCGTCTGTCTGTTCACATACTTCCTAGAACGTGCAATGTATTTCTATGAAACTTTACATGTACAGTAGACACAATTTGAATATATGCGCATAAGGAAATTCATCTGGGATGTGTTACCTGTCTGTCTTATATACACCCCAGAAGAACTTTCCTACATATAGCCCAACTGGATAGACCTTCAGAAGATTATATTCATTAAGGACTTGTTTTGTTTGTTTTGTGTATTTATTGACATAAATGTGTTGAATAAAATTGATTATGTTAATTGGTTAACTGAACTTAGCCCATTTGTTGATTTAAGTCATATTTGTACAAAACAACCCATAGCAATAAAGTAAGATAAATTCTACAACAATGTACACCAACATTGACACACACAGTTATGTAAGTGAGAAATATACCAAAGCATGAAAGCTTGACCCTAGTCAATGGGCCAAGAAATTGAGGTCTAGGACAAGACATGTGGCAGACTAACATACTCCTAATAATCAATAGTCACGCCCAATATTGTTGACCTACCACTTTTTGGCTTCCTCTGTTTTGAGTTCTTCTTTTATACATGTGTACTATGATCATGATGATCTCGGTCTTGCTAAGTATTCAATCTGGTTCTAATGCTGCGTATGAGATGTTACGTCTTGAAACCCATCTCCTGCAAAACGAAATTCTCAACATGATAAAAAATGTATTATGTAAATTTGGTACCAAATTAGATGGGGTAAAGATAAAATTTCTGAATCTTGGTAGAAAATCAAAAGGCAAATATCTACTGATGAGAGGTTACTATCTATATTATGTAAAAAAATCTCCATATTTATTCAACACTGTTAAACATGTATATTTTAAAACTTTTATTAAAGTAAGTTTCATATAACTGAGACTATCACTTCTCAGTGGGATTTTAAAAAACCTTACCTGAAACCAAAATTATCTAAACATTTCATTGAAGTACCTTTTTATATTTCAAAATTTCTGTTCACCTACTTCTCGTGTCCCAATTCATGTTGATAACGCATTATTTAATAATAAGAAAATTTTCCTATAAAAATCATTTTATTATTATGAAAAATTCTTTAGACTAAAGAATTAAAACTTTGTGCAGTTTTTTTTTCAAATCCGAATTTATTTACATTGTAACATCTTAAGCACAAAAAAATTAATCAAATTCCATCCTAAATGCAATTTTCCTAGCCTGCTAGTGTTAAAAATCACAAATTCTTTGTGAATGCAAGATTAGCTCTACGAGATTCTTTATTGAACCTATAACCTCGAAAATATTACCCGAATGGACTCTTTTGTATCTTTAAATCGTATTCTACATATCCGTGTCAGACATAAAAAAATTATAACCAATGACTAGGTTAAATGAAACGTTCACCTTGTTGAAGACCTTTTGGAGACTTCTAGATTTGTAAGTTCCCTCTATTGTTCTTGAGGTTGGAATGCAGTTTCTCTTACATACATACCCCATATCTTTTTATTTATGCATATTCCAAACCTTTTTATAAAAAGGGATTTTTTTCAAAGTTTGACAGTATCTGGGAGAACTCGATTTTCTAACGGGATAGTGAATCTTACATTTTAAGCTTGCAAATTAAATCATAGTCTGTGTGGACAACTTAAAAAAAAACACATATGGGTCATTTTTTTAAAACTGTAGTTATGTGCATGTATCTTTGAATGTGGGGTTCGTCAGCACTTAAATGACTCTTTATAAAACTTAGCTGTTAATATTTTATTTTGCATTTATATGAATTCGAACTCCATCTTGATTTGTTTGGATTTGAGTGCTTCTTTTGCTATATTTGAATATTTGACTTCCTATTTTTCGGTTCTAATGCTACTGATGAGAGGTTACTCCTTGAAATGTACATATAGCATACATAAATTTTCCATATTTTTAACATTGGTAATTTTGTATTTTAGCACAAGTACCATAAGTTTTTGTTTTGTTATTATTTTTATTGTGGTGGTTGCCTACTAAGACACCCTTATTTTTGGATCGTGCGCCAACAAAGGGCCTACCTTTCATTACAGGTGCCTCCGTGAGAGGCGACGATAGGGGAGGCACGTTCGAAGAATAGGGCAATCTCAAGTGCCTGTCAGACGACTACTCGCAGAGGACGATCCCAGCGTTTTGCCTCAGTTCGCGCCTTTCTAACCAGAAAGCGTATGCGCTCGTCAGTCGTTACGAGCACGTACTTGGTGAGGAGGTAGGAATAGGTCGGCCCCTCCTTAAGCAACATTCTTAGTTCGGACTGGGTCACCCCCGGAGAAGCGTCGACCACTTTATTTAGGGTGTATCGTGCGAAGACCCATTCCAAGTTCTCGGCGTCTTCTCCCCGTCAAACCGGTTTCCGGGTCTCCGATGCCGAGTCCGCACCCTCAGGGACTGACAGTTCCAGAGCCGGCTCCTCCTCCAGAGTCGCTTGTCGGAGCGTTAACATTGCTGGGCACCGGATCGGTTTCCAGGGCTTAACCCACAGAGCTGACCCAGCGCGAACCACAGGTGGCGGATAGGGGAGGTCCTCTCGTAAGTGGTTGCCAGTTATTATACAGAAAGCCTGGGCGTGGACCATAGTGGGTGACGTGTTTGGTGAGTGCCACGCTCCTTACACGTAAAAGACCCCTTTTGTAGTTTTCGAAAAGAGTAGGTTTATGCCGCTACAAAAGTCTAAATTTTATGTCCCTACCAATCACTCCCTTTTTCCAGTGGCAGTCAAAAACTGTTGCCCTGCCGTGTCCCAACTCGTCCCTTTTTCGATATTGATAATTGTTGAACTTGTTCCCGTCCTAAATATGCATGTAATATTTGCCACTGGACGTTAAGCAACCAACAATCAATCAACTTTGGTTGCTGGTATGGCCCGAGCCCCGTAAAAAGCTCCGTCACCATCTTCATCCGACTCAAAAGAGCTAGTCACATCTTAATATCATCCGAATTGATGCAGTCATCCAGATCTCCGAAATGGCGCAAGTGGCTGCAACCGACTTTTGGCTAGTTCTAGAAAGATCGTAGCATCGGGAGACCGTTTTTCGTCATGAGCCATGTGTGCTGCCAACTCCTCTGCGTCGACTCCCAGGCCTAGTCTGCCTGTGCTCGGTCACCACAAGCTGGCGCAGACGTGACGGGATACGCGGCAATTCAACTCCATTCTCCTCATACTCTTGTGTGAGTTGTGGTTAAAGGCATTTACCACCTGGCTCGAGGTCATTCAAATGCCCGCAGTAGATAAGAAGACTTTTTTAGGAGCGTTAGAACCATCCTCCTTTGCTACTATTGGTCTAAAGCGAATGACCCAAAGAGCTTAATGAACTGACGCATAGGTCCGAGTAGGTTAAGGTTACAGGCCTTAGACGACCTTGTGGCGCCTGACTCGAACTATGAAGTAAATGCTAGAAATTTCTTGGCCTTGTGCCAACCCATCGGTGGTGAAATTTCTGAGGTCTCCTGCCCTCTTTGAATTGGTCACCTCGAGCATCATCAGGAGATGCGATCTTACAAGATTGTAGTGCTCGAGGTTCAGGTCATTGGCTCACCCGCCAGCGCCCGGTTAAGGTGTGTGGCACGG